>UESW01004614.1:549558-569723 GCA_900491605.1 Calamus simplicifolius | reverse complement strand
CAAGGTGGAGATTGTTGGGCCTGGTGTGGTGCTATCAAGGCCCAGGTGGGCTAACTTGTATTGGGCTGGGTTTGAGTCCAAGGGTTGAGATTAAATCAAGTCACGGGTGTACACGGGCTTGGGGATTAGTTTAATCTCATTGGGTTAGTCCATGGGAGTTTTTTGTTGAGTCTGGGTCTGGCCCACTTCGTGGATGTATTTAAACCCTAGTCTCTAGGGTTTGGATGGAATAGAGAACAGATTCTTTTCTCCAAAAGAAAAAAATTCCCTTCTCTCATCATAGGGCGGCAGCCCTTTCTTTCTCCTCCCCATCTTCCTTCTTTTTCAAGAAGTAAACCTAACAAGATTGGGAATCCTTAGTTCTAGTTCTTGCTGAACGGGGAATCCCATTGCTATTCATCAAGGTCTAAACCTAACAGGATTAGGAATCCTTAGTTCTAGTTCTTGTTCAACAGGGAATCCCATTGCTATTAATCACAGGTCTAAACCCTAACACATATTTCATTTTTTATTCTAGAGATATAATTATCACATAATTCCTTTTTTTTTCTTTCTTTCTATCCAATAAAATAATTAATATTACATTTTCTTTCTTTTCTATCCTTTCCAAAAGAATCCTTTCTCCCTTCTTTCACTTACATTCTTTTACTTCTTTCACTCTCTCCTTCCTTCCCCTCCAAAAAAGATCCAAACATAGCCTTAGAGTCTCTAGCGTCTCATTTTACGCCGATTGATTCTTCTTCCTTCCCACTCGACATCATCCCGTACTGCTCCGAATGCATCGTCCGTGTCAATTCTTTACCTCCCAGTTGAAAGAAGAGAGGAGATCTGGTCGGCTTTCTTTGATCCATGAGGATCTCAATTTTCTTTCCCTTTTTTTTTAAGTTTATTATCTGATTTTTTTAGGTTTTTTCGGAATGATGCTTATCTGCATTTCATACCATTTGTCTTTAATTCCTTGCTAATTATGGTGTACTCAATGGACAGAAATTTTAGTTAAAAGTCTTCAGATATTCTAGGTTTCGTGTTTGCTTTAGAGATTTAACATGAATGCCTATTTTCTGTTTGATAAATCTACCACTAGGCTTCAAAGATGAGCATGAACATCTCCTAAACTCAAATCGTATAAAGGTGAAGAATTGTCTTGGTCAGGTCCTTGACATTCTTTGATTTTTCCATCTCAACCTGCTTCCTTCTGAGAATCCAAACTCAACTTACCATTCTCTTGACCATCCATGTCATCAGACAATTTTTCTTCAGTGCATTTAACAGCTATATCACCAGCCAACAAGTTATCATCAATCAACATTTCATCTCCCTTCGTAGTCCTATCACCTACAACAACCTAGCTCAGATCCTCTACAACAAAAGGTTCTTCATTGTTTAGCTGCTCTTGGGAAGATGGCACTTGCTGCTCCACGGCATCAGCAGAAACAATGACCTTCTCAACTCTCTGTAATTTATGGATTGGGACGCAAGATCTTATCTCTTTAAGTTCTATAATCTTTAAGTGGTCACTTATGAATGTTATGTTACAGTAGCTTTTCATTAAACTTTAATGTTATCCAGACTCACGCGTGTGATCACTTTTATGGTTTGGAATCCAAATATTTTACCTTGAATTAAATTGTTTTTCATTAACTATTCAAGTATTCTTTGAATAAACAGGACCGTTATATAGCTATATGTCTTTATGTAGTTTTGATGCTTTAGTATTTCGTTGATCAACAGAAGTTTTATATTTCATCCTAAATGATATGCTTGGAAGAAACCTTGTTCATCTTTAAACCGAACTTGCTGTTGACGTATCAAAATGTTTTATGGATTAATGAAGCAACTCTAACTAAATTGAACTATGTCATTTTATTTATATGTCTCAGTGTTGTTGGTTTTACTAATAACAAACAGTTTGAAGCAAGAGCTGTTAGGGTTTAGACCTGTGATTAATAGCAATGGGATTCCCTGTTGAACAAGAACTAGAACTAAGGATTTCCATCCTGTTAGGTTTAGACCTTGATGAATAGCAATGGGATTCCCCGTTCAACAAGAACTAGAACTAAGGATTTCTAATCCTGTTACCAACGATCAGAGGATTTTTTTTTTTAATCCTTTTCCCTGGCTAGATTTTACCTTTTCTTTCTTTGTTGGCACTTCTCACGGAATTAGCTTCATGCGTTGACCAAAGCTGCTTTGACTCTTCATCTTCCAAATTAATTCCCAATTAATACCTTTCTGTTGCGTGAGATTTCTTCCGTGAAGACTTTCGCACGTCATGGTGGCTTCGTGCGTTTTCCTTGGCCGAGCGCTCCATGCGCGGAAGCCCCCCACGCGATGAGGATCTAGCTACGGTTTCTGAACGCTCCGGTTCTGAGCGCTCCCTATGTCACGAAGCCATGCACAGAAGCCTGGGATTTATCCCCCGTGCTTATGGAACACCGGCGGGAGGGGAGAAGAAGAAGGGACAGGGAGGAGAAGATAGGGCTACCGCCCTGTGATGAGAGAAGGGATTTTCGGGAGAAAAGAATCTGTTCTCTCTTCCATCAAACCCTAGAGACTAGGGTTTAAATACATCCACGAAGTGGGCCAGACCCAGACTCAACAAAAACTCCTCATGGACTAACCCAATGAGATTAAACTAATCCCCAAGCCCGTGTACACCCGTGACTTGATTTAATCTCAACCCTTGGACTCAAACCCAGCCCAATACAAGTTAGCCCACCTGGGCCTTGATAGCACACACCAGGCCCAACAATCTCCACCTTGGTGCTTTCAAGGCCTCAGCACGTCCACTGTGTCCATCAGCTTTAACAACGAAATACACTTTTGAAAACTGTCCCGTGGAAGAACCTTAGTCAGTGCATCTGCTGGATTTTCTTTGGTGTGTACCTTCACCAGCTCCACCTCACCATCTTCCACCAGCTCTCTGATCCTGTGGTATCTGAGGTCAATGTGCTTCGTCCTGGCATGATAGACTGCATTCTGCGCAAGCATCAGAGCACTCTGGCTGTCACTATGCACCTGGACAACCTTCTGATCAAGTCCCATCTCCAGCATCAAGCCCTTCAGCCAAAGAGCTTCCTTTGCTGCCTCTGTGATACCTATGTATTCTGCCTCCGTGGTAGATAAGGCTGTGATGGGCTGCAGACATGATCTCCACGATACTGGACCACCAAACAGGCTGAACACAAAGCCTGTTGTGGATCTCCTAGTGTCCACATCTCCACCAAAGTCTGCATCCACATACCCATATAACTGCCCACGAGCCTCCTTGGATAAGTTGGATCTCTCAGCATCTTCTTGCTGTCCATAGCAAATACCAACCCCAACTGTACCTACCAAGTACCTGAAGATTCCCTTCAGTGCTCGCCAGTGCTCCCTACCAGGCTGCGCCATGAACCTGCTCACCTGGCTCACTGCATGGGCTATGTCTGGCCTACAACATACCATGGCATACATAAGGCTCCCAACACCAGAAGCATATGGTACCTTCTCCATCTCCTGAGCCTCCACCTCAGTCTGTGGTGACATGGTCTTCGATAAGGAAAAATGTGCTGCCAAAGGTAGTGCTGTCGGTTTGGCATCCTTCATCCCATATCGCTCCAGAATCTTTTTAATGTAGCCACCCTGACTCAGATGCAGCACACCTTTGGATCTATCTCTGATGATTTCCATCCCTAGGATCTTCCTGGCTGGCCCCAGATTCTTCATCTCAAACTCCCGAGACAAAGCTATCTTCAGTTCCTGTACAGCCTTCTTACTCTTGCATGCTATCAGCATGTCATCTACATACAAGAGTAAGTACATCCTAGACCCATCATCCAGAGATTTAACATACACACAAGAATCATACTCACACCTGAAAAGTCCAATGCTCCTAACATAAGTGTCAAATCTCTTGTACCACTGCCTCGGCGACTGCTTCAGCCCATACAGAGATTTCTTCAGTAAACAGACTTTCCCATCTGATCTTGGTTCTCTAAACCCTGGTGGCTGCTCCATGTAGATGCTCTCCTCCAAATGACCATGGAGGAATGCTGTCTTCACATCCATCTGCTCCAGCTCCAAGTCCTGAGCTACTACAATACTCAATAATAGTCTGATGGAAGTGTGCCTGACAACTGGAGAAAATATCTCACCATAATCGATGCCTTCTTTCTGAGAGTATCCTTTGGCCACTAGTCTTGCCTTATACCTGATACCCTCTTGTTCTGAAGCTCCTTCCTTGCGCTGATAAACCCATTTACAACCAATGGGTTTCTTTCCTTGTGGCAGCTGGACCACCTGCCACATATTATTTCTGTGAAGAGACTGCATTTCCTCTGCCATAGCATGGATCCACCTATCTCTATCCTGATTTCCATAGCCTCTCATAGGTGAAAGGGTCTCCATTTGCTGTCACCAGGGCATATGACAACGAATCCTCGAAGCCGTATCGAACTGGTGGTCGCACGTTCCTCCTGGGCCTTTGCTGTGCGATCCCAGTATCAGTCCCCTGTTCAGCTGCATCCTGCTGAACTCCCTGGCTTCTACCCCCTCTGTCAGTCCTCTCCACCTGAATCTCAAATCCTCCTGGTCCACTAGCAAATGGCACAACTGTATAGGAGGTTGTCTGACTAGTGTTACCGTGTTCTACCTCCTGTAGTCCCTGCTGTGCATCCATGCCACTTCTGTTCTGGAGGATTGAGCTCTCATCAAAGGTTACATCTCTGCTGATGACAACCTTCTTCTCCAAGGGGTCCCATAGCCGATACCCCTTGACTCCTCGCGGGTAGCCTAGGAACACCATCTTCTTAGACCTGGCATCCAACTTACTCCGCTCCCCAGCTCCAACATGCACATATGCTGTGCATCCAAACACCCTTAGATGGTTTAGGCTTGTCTTCCTTCCAGACCATATCTCCTCTGGAATGTCTCCATCTAACCTGGTGTGCGGTGACCGATTGACCAAGTAGCTAGCTGCATCTACTGCGTCAACCCAGAACATCTTTGGAAGCCCTGCCTGCAGCCTTAAGCATCTTGCCTTTTCCAATAGTGTTCTGTTCATCCTCTCAGCCACCCCATTCTGTTGAGGAGTTTCCATCACCGAGAAGTGCCTTCTGATGCCCCACTCCTCACAAAAAATCTGGAACTCCCTGCTGGTGTATTCCCCGCCATTATCAGACCTCATACACTTCACACTTTTACCCTGCTCCTTCTCCACCTCAGCCTTCCAGATTTTGAACTTGGTGAAGACCTCTGATTTCTCCTTCATAAATTAGATCCACAGCTTCCTTGAGAAATCATCTATCAGGGTCATAAAGTATCTGGCCCTATTCCTTGCAGAAACTGGGGCTGGTCCCCAGACATCTGTGTGTACTAACTCCAGGGGTTCAGCACTCCTAGCTGTGCTGACTGAGAACTGTACTCTCCTCTGCTTTCCCATCTGACAAGGCTCACAGATCTCCATATCTCCGCTACTCAAGTCTGGAAGCAGACCTCTCTTGTTCAGTTCTTTCATCCCCTTGTCTCCCATGTGGCCCAGGCGGTAATGCCACATCCTGTACACATCCCGGGGATCTTGCTCCACAGCTGCCACCTCAGATTTCACAGTCATCACAGAGCCCTCCATCTTGTATAGATTATTTTCCAGCCTCCTCCCTCTCATCACCACCATGGCTCCATTGGAGATGTTCAGAACTCCACTCCTGGCACGACTGCTGAAGCTGTATCCAGTCCGCTCCAAGTACCCCAGTGATACCAGATTCTTCTTGAGTTCTGGACATGCTTCACACTGGTAAGAGTGCGCACTATACCATCAAACATCCTCACCCTCACTGTGCCAATACCTGCCACCTTGCAAGGGTGATTATCTCCAAGAGTCACATTCCCCTCCTCAACCTCTATGTAAGTACTGAACCACGACCGGTTGGGAGTGTAATGATGAGAACAGGCTGAATCCAAGGTCCACATCTCTGTGCTGTGCCTGTGATCATCTGATACAACCAAGAGATCATCCTCCACCTCCTGATCTGCAACTGTTCTCACAGACTCAGATCCTCCTTTTTCTCCCTTCTGATTTTTCCACTTAGGACAATTCTTCTTAAAATGTCCTACCTCTCCACACTTATAGCACTTCAGCTCTCTCTTGCCTTTCCTGGACTTTGATCGTCCTCCAGACTTACTTCTGTCCCTGCCCCTACCTCTGCCTGTCCTTTCCCCAACTGATAGACCCTCCTGGGGAATAGCTTCCTTGGTCATCTTCTCCCTCTGCTCATTCATCCGAAGCACCGAGACAATATCTTCATAAATTAATGTCTCCTTCCCATAGAGCAGTGTTGTGACCAATGAGTCATAAGACGTAGGCATTGAACATAAAAGCAGAAGTGCTTTATCTTCTTCCTCTATCTTGACCCCGACATTCAGAAGTTCATTGCTCATCTGGTCGAATATTTGGATGTGACCCAGCACATCTCCACCTTCTGACATCCGAAGGCTGTAGAGGCGCTTCTTCAACATCAACTTGTTGCACATATTCTTCCACATATAGAGGGTGTGCAACTTCGTCCAGAGTCCCTTCGGGTCTTCTCCTCCAGCACTGAATAGAGGACTGAATCCGCCAGACAGCCCCTGATCATTGAACATGTCTTCTTCTCCAATAAAATCCACTGCTTGTCTGTCATCCCATCTGGCCTTTCCTCCAAAGCCAAATCTAAACCCTGCTGCACAAGGAGGTCCTCTACCCGGACTTTCCACATGGAGAAACTTTCCTTCCCATCAAACTTCTCAACCTCTATTTTTATGCTACTCCCCATGGCCAATTCCAAAAAATAGCACAAAAATAAATTTTATAAAATAGAGAAGTACCTATTTTATAAAAACGAGATTCTGTTGAAATTATTTCAACTCCTTGAAGGCCTCCAGATTACTCCTTGAACTAGGCTCTGATACCACTTGTTAGGGTTTAGACCTGTGATTAATAGCAATGGGATTCCCTGTTGAACAAGAACTAGAACTAAGGATTTCCAATCCTGTTAGGTTTAGACCTTGATGAATAGCAATGGGATTCCCCGTTCAACAAGAACTAGAACTAAGGATTTCTAATCCTGTTACCAACGATCAGAGGATTTTTTTTTTAATCCTTTCCCTGGCTAGATTTTCCCTTTTCTTTCTTTGCTGGCACTTCTCACGGAATTAGCTTCATGCGTTGACCAAAGCTGCTTTGACTCTTCATCTTCCAAATTAATTCCCAATTAATACCTTTCTGTTGCGTGAGATTTCTCCGTGAAGACCTTCGCACGTCATGGTGGCTTCGTGCGTTTTCCTTGGCCGAGCGCTCCATGCGCGGAAGCCCCTCACGCGATGAGGATCTAGCTACGGTTTCTGAATGCTCCGGTTTCTAAGCGCTCCCTATGTCACGAAGCCATGCACAGAAGCCTGGGATTTATCCCCCCGTGCTTATGGAACACCGGCAGGAGGGGAGAAGAAGAAGGGACAGGGAGGAGAAGATAGGGCTACCGCCCTGTGATGAAAGAAGGGATTTTCTGGGAGAAAAGAATCTGTCTCTCTTCCATCCAAACCCTAGAGACTAGGGTTTAAATACATCCACGAAGTGGGCCAGGCCCAGACTCAACAAAACTCCCATGGACTAACCCAATGAGATTAAACTAATCCCCAAGCCCGTGTACACCCGTGACTTGATTTAATCTCAACCCTTGGACTCAAACCCAGCCCAATACAAGTTAGCCCACCTGAGCCTTGATAGCACCACACCAGGCCCAACAAGAGCCTTCTCTGATTCTTGTATCACCCTTACTATGGGCATAGTTCAACTTATTGTTAATTATTTTTAAGACATTTTGGTCTTTGGAACCGGTGACACTTGGGTGTTAAATTATTATGGACCTCTGAAATCCTTGGCTTTAAGTTACCTCAACCCTATTGATCATTTATAAACTATATAAAACAAATAGATCCACTTAGAATAACCAATGTTCAGAGCAAAACTGAAGAATAATTCTCAGTTGCAAAATATGAGTTCAATGTCATGCTTTGCTATGCCCTTAAAAATTAGGGCATTAAAATATCCTTCGCTATGCATGTTTATAAAAAGTTGCAAACTTTGATTCATTTGTACTCAAGTCAGACTTTTGTAATTCATAAAGTTGCTGGATAATAGAACCTTTTTTTTGTAATAATTTATCTTGAAATATTGCCGCTTGATACCGCTATCAGGGCTTGAATCCTGGACCTCCCTTAGGTAAAAAGGGATGCCACCAATTTCAATGAGTGCCTTTGTTTTTAGCTTTAGGTGAGTGATTCGATTAAATATTTGAAATTTGGTTAAAATTTTGTATGTTTTAAACTGAAACTGGATTCTCATATTGGTTCCAATGGCTTCGATGTGTTTCCTTCTCTGTTCTTCCACAGTCATCAATAGTTGTTCCAAAATTAAGTTTCTCATCAAGTATTATGGTATAGATCACACTTAGCATCACAAAGTTTAGATCTGTATCATAGATAACATCTTTTGATCATAAATTCCAGTATCATAGATAACATCTGTATCATAGATAGCCTTATGGAGTTCACGTGTTTGGTAATGAAAGGTGATTGAATTATCTGTTTCAATTTTCTTTAACCAATGAAAGGTGCTCACAACATATGAAAACTTGCTGTACTGTTGACTTATCGTGCAAAGTTGATTTTGATTCTGGAACTTGACCATTACATATCAATATTGTTATCTAGATGTTCTATATTGTTCTCTGGTTTCCTTTATATGTATCTAATTATGATCTTACATGAGTGCTTCAATAGAAATTTACGAGCCTTTAGGTAGTGTTTGAAATAGGGAATAAGAGGGGATATCTAAGGATATCCCCTCTTATTCCCAAAAGCCATAACTATAAGGGATAGCAGAGAATAAAGTTAACCAAAGGGATAATCCATGGTTAACCATGGGATATCCCCTCAATTTATTCCCTAGAGAATGCAGGAATAGCTGGTTATCCCTCTAAAAGAGTAAAAAAAGGTTATCCTATGGATTTACCTTTTTTGCATTTGATATGATCAATGGGATAGCCAAGGGATATCCCTAGGGATAGCTAGGGGATAAACTCTATCCCGTACACTTATCCATGGATAATATTTTCCTATCAAACACTACCTTAATTTCTAAATATGACTGAATGTATCTGGAATAATGATATGCATTGCTTTACTTTAACAATCTTCTCAATTAAGTTGATTGGAAAGCAAGCACAATAGGAAGTTCGTAATCAGAATTTCTGTTAGCTACTCTTATTGCTTTGAAAATGAATCATTGGGAGGTTAAACAGTCGTTAAATGGATGAATAAATATTTGCCCTGATTTTATCAAATATAGACCCTGTAAATTTTTTTTATGAATATTGTTTTTATATTGAACCTTGAGGCTAGAACGTGAGAACGAGAATGATGGTGGATTTCTAACTCTTTTATCAACTATTGTGTACTAAAAAGTATATTCAAAAAAACTATATTGTGATTATCTGATGCCAACTATTTGACACTATGCACCATGCAACTTCAGGATCATTTGTTGAAGTGAATGCAAGTTTCTCATTAGAAAGTGAACCAATAAACACTTAGCATACTCACTGCTGAATTGTTTGTTACATCCAGTTCGACGAGCATGTTTCTAAACTTCGGCAGCAGCTTGCAGATCTCGGAGCTCAGCAAGCCGTGGACGGACAGACTACGTGAGGAGGAGAGGTGTTTAGTAGCTGAGAAGAAATGTATCCGGAATGAGCAGATGCGTGAGATGTGAGATTTGGTTCGCCTTATGTCACAGAACACACTAGCTTTTTTCTCTGATATATCCTGACCTCCACCACGTGATCCAGTGCAGGATTCTTGATGCCATTTTCATTTTGCTGTTATGTATATAGAATTGTTATGTATGTTTGATTTATTTTATGTGTTGACATTTTATCTTTTTTAGTTTAATATATAAATTTTAGACTTTTTTACAATTGAAAATTTATTTATAATATTAGTGCGAACAACTATTTTTAATTACCATGTCTCTTTATTTAGCATATATTATTAAATATATAAGCAGGTTTAAATTTTATTTTTAGATAATAAAATTAAAAAAAAATTATAGTTAATATTACGATGCAATATTTATGTCGCTGTTTTGCGACAAAACATTGCGTCGCTAAACAGCGACGCAATAGTTTGTGTCATAAAATTTAGCGACGCATTGTTTGGCATCGCTATTTTGCCATAATTAGCATGATGCGACGAGCATAGGTTTAGTGACCGAGCATTTAGGGACGATAATTTTGCATCGGAATGTCATCGCTAAACAAATTTAGCAACGTAATTTCTTATTTAGAGACACATTTGTGGTGTCGCTATTTATATTTTTTCTTGTAGTGGATGCTGACTTCTTTCTCGTATGGCGTCTTTTCAACCGCTTTGGTTGGAACACGATTTAGTGTGAACGCAGCTGTTTCAAGTGCATAACCCCAAAAGGTAAGTGGAAGATCCGTTAGACTCATTATAGATCAAACCATATCTAATAAAGTTCGATTCCTTCTTTCAGACACACCATTCCATTGTGGTGTTCCAGAAGGAGT
Organism: Calamus simplicifolius; assembly: GCA_900491605.1. Classification (NCBI taxonomy): domain Eukaryota; kingdom Viridiplantae; phylum Streptophyta; class Magnoliopsida; order Arecales; family Arecaceae; genus Calamus; species Calamus simplicifolius. The sequence continues at coordinate 559,119 of UESW01004614.1, read as the reverse complement.
TAGTTGTGGAATGATTCCACAACTTCTAAGATGGTCATAAAATTCTTGGCTCAAATATTCTCCACCTCGATCAGATCAAAGTGCTTGATTGTCTTGCCAAGTTGGTTTTGTACTTCATTTGAAAAGATTTGAACATTTCAAATGATTCAGATTTGTGTCTCATCAAGTAGACATAACCATATCTACTGAAGTCATCAGTAAATATAATGAAGTACTTATAACCTCCTCTAGCATCTAAACTTAATGGTACACATACATCTGTATGTATTAGGCCCAATAATTCATTGGCCCTTTCACTGTATCCAGTAAAGGGATCCTTTGTCATCTTACCCAATAGACAAGATTCACATGTATCATATGATTCAAAATCAAATGAGTTCAAAAGTCCATCTTGATGGAGTTTTGATATGCGTTTCTCATTTATATGGCCAAGGCAACAATGCCAAAGATAGGTTGAATTTAAGTCATTGGACTTAAATTTCTTGGTAGTTATGTTATAGACAGAAAAATTGTTGGATTTTTGAAGATTCAAAATATAAAGACCATCTAGTAATTCGGCATTTGCATAGAACATGTCTTTATGATAAATGGAGCATTATTATTCTTAATAATAAAAGAAAAACCATCATTATCCAAACAAGAAACTAAAATAATATTCCTACACATTGTAGGAACATAAAAGCAATTGTTCAAAACTAACAAAAGCCCACTGGCAAAGAAAGTTCGTAACTTCCTACAGCTAAAGCAGCAACTTTTGCTCCATTGCTTACTCGAAGATCAACTTCGCCCTTCTTCAGTTGTCTACTCCTTTTAAGCCCTTGCACCTTCTTCAGTTGTCTACTCCTTTTAAGCCCTTGCACATTTGTGCAAATGTGAGATCCACATCCAGTACCTAATACCCAGGAACTAGAAGGAGAAAAATTAATCTCTATAACATAAATACCTGAAGAACTGGTCTCATCAGTCTTCTTCTTCTTCTTTAGATCCTCCAAATACAGCTTACAGTTTCTCTTCCAATAACCAGGTTCATTGCAAAAGAAACAGACACCCTCCTTTAGGGTTTTAGCCTTGGGTTTAGGATTGGGCTTGGGTTGAGCATTGGACTTTCCAGTCCTTCCCTTACCCTTTCCTTTTTCTTTCTTCATAAAGTCCTTTTCCTTTTGAGCCATCAGAACATGGCCAGGCTTGGATTTAATATTCTGTTCAGCAGTTTTAAACATCGTATGCAGCTCAGAAATTGATTTGTCCATTTCATTCATGTTATAGTTCATGACAAACTGGCCATAACTATCAAGAAGTGAATTTAGGATCAAATCTGTTGCCAACTCTTGGCTCAATGAAATCCAAGCCTATCAAGGTGCTCAATATAGCCTTTCATTTTCAATACATGAGCGCTAATTGAAGCACCCTCAGCCATTTTGCAAGAGTGCAATGCCTTGGTAGTATCATACCTTTCTTGCCTTGCTTGTTGCTGGAACATTTCCTTTAGATTGACAATCATATCATAAGTTTCCATGTTTTCCAAATCTTTATGGAGTTCAGAACTCATGGTAGCTAGCATCAAGTATGCAACATCAATTGAGTCATTATGATGCTTCTCATAAGCATTCTTTTCAGCTCTAGAAGCATTATCGGCCGGTTCTTCAGGGTAAGGTTGATCCAGGACATAAAGCTTCCTTTCTTGTTTGAGAACAATTCTCAAATTTCGAAACCAGTCAAGGAAGTTAGTCCCAGTAAGTTTGTCCTTCTCAAGGATTGATCGCAGTGACATAGTAGAATTATTATTATTGTTGGACATCTACAATAAATGCAAAGTTCATTAAGTATTTTGATTATGAAAAACTCCCACTAAATTAACAACCCTCAATAATAATAATCATATTAATTTAGTGAGCTAAGATCCATATTTATACTCAACTTTAAGTTAGCTTTGGCATGACACTTAAAATTAAGTTATTTAGGTAGGTAACTCTTACCAATTGCAACTCATGCAACTCTTAGAAATTTATGGGATTTTGACATCATATGTCCCGGCATGTTTAAATCCCATCTCATGCATTAGGCCCAAAACCGTTTTGATAACCTAATTAAGTTAAACCATTTTTAAACATATGGGTAGCACCATTACTCATCTTGTCTCACTAATGTAACCTAATATACTTCTACTTTGGTAGAACCCACATTAAGGTGATAAAAGCCTTGACAAGTGTTTAAATATGGATGGCATGTCAACTTAAAATTTATATGAGGGATCTAGATAGATTTTAATTTTTTAATTAATAGATCTCATCATGCATTTAGTATCACATACTCATTGATATCATACATGGCATCACATACTTATGAAACATCATACATAGCATCTCATACATGTATATAATAAACGTGTCATAGTATGGCCTTATCTAGATTGATCTTCATAAGCCAATATGATAGATCAATGGTCAATCCTAGATAATAATGAGCAACACCATAATGTCTACTTGACCATCATCTTGTGCACAGATACCTAGCTCCTCCATCACCATGGTTGGATTGCATGACTTCAAATAGCTTGCTTTGTCTTCTTGTTTTATTACAATAAATAAACAAATACTACTAAAATTAAAAGAAAAATTACAATGAAACAAAATGGCACGCAGGCCATATTTAATAATTACAACCCTTGTAAAAGAATAATAAAAACCTGCCAATCACATTGGTCACAAGGCCATACTATGCATCATACAAAGCAATACACCATGCAAAATATATCATGTTATCATATAGCATATGCATATTGCATTAAAGAAAATATGTTATAATAGGTGTATTGTTTAAAACCAATTAAATTTATAAGGCGCTCCGATTAGGTAGTACGACGGTTCCGCTAGCCGGTTAGCAGACGGGGTCGAGGGAGGCCGCCCTCACGGGGTCGGGGCAGCGCCCCTCGAAACAAAAATTTTTCTTTGGAGATACTTTAAAGTTTCATCCTAAAAATTTGATTTTTATTGATCTCATCAATAAATTTAAGGCTTACATCCGCATCACTATAAACAGCAATTGATAAATCCTTATTGATATGTGAATTCAGTTCATGTATTAATTTAATTAAGACAACACTGAAATCATATATCATGCTATTAAACACTTTAATTACAATATCCCATTCGGATTCTTAATCATATTAACGAATCCTTACAGGAAACAGATTCATCAATTAACATCTTAGAAAACCTATTATCTATGTCGTTCGTACAAACCCTAATATCTCATATATATACAAGAACGCAAATCATGCCAAAATCATATACATCTCATACATACAATCAAACATGACATAATCGATTTTTATGAAAACGCAAGTGGCTCTGATACCACTGTTGGATTATGGAATGGAAAATCCCATCTAATTGGAATAAAATGGCAGCAAAACAAAATAAATTCACTACAAGAGAACAAAAATATAGCAACATCCAAATGCGATGCTAAACATGCTATTGTGACGCATTAGCGAAGCAATGACAGCGTCGCTACGATGATCGTTGCAATATCAATTTATCGCATAGCGTCGCTTAACAGTGACTCTCTGCGATGCACTAAATGCGTCGCAATATATTGCGACGCAACTAAATGCATTGCAACATTACGATGCATCCTAAATGCATTGCTAATTTTAAAACTAATTTTTAATATTTAATATTATTATTAAATATGCAACACATTCAATTGCGTCGCAATATTGCGACGCATTTAGTTGCGTCGCAATATTTAATAATATTTTAGATATATTAGCGACGCAATTTGAGTCGCTAATACATTGCTAATTAATTTTTTTTTAAAATATTGCGATGCCAAGTCATTGCGTCGCAATATTTAATAATAATATTTTAGATATATTAGCGACGTAATTTGAGTCGCTAATGCATCGCTAATTAATTTTTTTAAAATATTGCGATGCCAGGTCATTGCATTGCAATATTTAATAATAATATTTTGAAATATTAGCGATGCAATTTCAATCGCTAATGTGTCGTTAATTAATTTTTTTAAAAAAATAAAATTTTAAAAATTAAAACAGTTAATACAATTTCATTACATTTAATATTAATCGAAACATTCATAACTCATATTGATCCAAACATTCATCATTCAATTTCTAAAAATAATTAATATATTAAAATTTTGAAGTTTTCATGTACAAAATATAAAAAGTAAAGAAAAAATACATCAAGAATCGACACGATCACGTGGAGGCTGGAAACCCTGCGACATGCGGCTAACCATATCCTGCAACTGACGCATCTGCTCTCGCATGTCTGCAAGCTCCTACTGAAGGCCTCCCGCACGCTGCTCAAACTCATGCTCAACATCCTGTTGAACCTCCTGCCGAACGTCCTGTCGAACCTCCTGACGAACCTCCTCCATGATAGATCTCCAAATATCGTCTAAAGGCTCGGCAGGAATATCGCCAGAAATTGCGAGCTGGAGGCCTGATGGGAAAAATATACAGAAGCTCTAGTGCCCAGACCATAGACCCTGTGGTCTCGCGGCTGGGCACCAACAGCCTCCAAAAACATATGTCGACTCTCCTGTACTGAGAGTTCGACAGGCGTCCCCCCATTAGTGGAGTCGACCTGCGATGCCTGGGAGTAAAGCTCATCGACTCGTGTCTTTGAATTATAAAATCAATAATAAATGAATCAATAAATTTCTCTAAATAAATTTTAGAAATTAAACAGATACAACATAAAGATAATTTCTTACTGCAACCTCCCGTGATCGTGTATCAACCCAGGAACCGTCCCTCCTGGTGTGTTTCGCCCTGAATAGACGAAACTCACCAGGATCTCCACCCTCCTGGCTCAGACTATAACAACAGAAAAATTGATATTAAAGTAAGTATTTGTAAATAACTAATTAGTAATTAAATTATTTATATTTTCTTACCATACGAAGTCTGTGCTTCTGAATCGAAATGGAGCCTGAAGTGTGGTGGGAGAGACCCGTGTCAGGATCGCCCCTCTCAGATCGACGGTTCGTGCTGGCTGATGCGGACCTCCTGCGCCAGCCATCAGACTGCCAGACCTACTACCACTCGTGCCAAATATCCTCTGGCACATGCGCAGGATGGTGACCCAATGACCTCCAATGATGAAGCATGTCGGAGTATCGGCGTCCCGTAAGAGCTTCCCATGCTGCCCTGATGGCATCATAGCTGGAAGGGTCCCACGTAAACTTTTTTGCATTAAAATAAATAGTTAGTTTTAGAATTTATTAAGATTAAGAAATTTTATATCAGTGATAATTGTATTTAATAAGTTTACCTGAAACTCTGAAAAAAAACTCCTCGTGGCTGCAGATACATGGCGCCAATTGTAGCCACTAGGATCTGCACGCCTCTGAAATATGAAGCTGATGTGGCTCGATACATGATGTTGCTCAATAAATCTATTAAAAAAATGTATATTTATAAGTAATTGACTTAAAAACATAAACATATATTTTTAATTAGTATATACTTACAGCCCATGAGCATCCAGTCGAAGTACGGTGCGGCCGACGGTGGGAGGTCTGTTCTGATCGGCTGGATGATAATAGCAATGCAGGATCACCGCCGACTATTGGAGAGATCGGAGGCTGTGCGATGTGTGGAGATCGAAACTCTCCATCTCCAAAGCTCATGTGATCAGATGCTGCAGGGCTACGTCCCTGCTCACTCCGTCCGTCGTCGGTAGATCTACCTCGGCCCATCATACTGAAAATACTAAAGATTCATAAATGTAATTACGATTAATGATTGAATATGTAAAAATATAACATTTATAAAAATAAATTGAATTTAAAAAAACCTCTATGTTTAGTCGGTTTCATTTGTTTCATAAAATCTTGGTTCAACATCCGATGCCGTATCGTACTGCGATTCAGTTTCATTATCATCGAAAGGAAACCGAACATTTGCATCCGCTATTTCTTGAACATCACCATTTGGATCTCTAAGTGATGTTTTAGGAGCCCTTATGTCGTCCTCAATTGCATGCATTTCCATCTCATCCTCTTGAAATGCAGGGCACTCGGCTGATTAACTTGATAAACTCTCGTCTAATACGATTGTTGAACGTGGGATAATTTAAGAAACAGCCCACCAATCTTGCTTGTCGTTGCGCAAACTTGGAAGACTAAATATAAATCATTGAAACTACTAATTTGTTGCTGAAAATTAAATAAAACTACAACAAGACTTTCATTCTAGTTTTACATAATTTAATGCATCATTCAATTTGAAGCAGAATGTAAATAATCAAGACATAACAATTGTAATTAACTACAAATGCACAAATATTATTGCATAAACAGCTATAAAGAAATAAAATAGGCTTGGCAGCTTATTGAACCATCATGATGTATCATGCCAATTCTCTAAAGCCACATGTGAGAAATAGTCATGAAAATGAAAGGCACAACTCCTAATAATAGTCATTATTAGGCTACTAGCTGCCAATCTAATCTAGGCCTAACCTAATGCATAAAATCTTGTCTGTGATTATAATATAAAATTATGATTAATATCCTATTAGAGTGGAACCGAAATTAAATCACGTGATCTAGCCTAAATGAAACCCTAATTGTATCATGAGTAACAATTCTAGTGTTAGGCTTGCATTTAATTTAAGAAATCGAGTTGTTGGATAATAATATTTTTTTAAATTAATAATATGATCATTAATAATCTAAATCATTGAATATGATGTTACTTTTTTTTTAATGGTGGCCTGGCCACCGTGGCCAGGCCACCGCCGGCCACGGCAGCGGCCGTGGCCATCGTCTCCAGCCACGGCCGTGGCCGAGGCCTGAGACGATGGCCACAGCAGCCGTCGTGGCCGGCGCCTCAGGGGTGGGGAAAAACCCCACCCCAACCATTTTTTTTAACGGTGGCCTGGCCACCGTGGCCAGGCCACCGTAGCGGCGGTGGCCGTCATCTCCGGCCACAGCCGCGGCCGAGGCTTGAGACGACGACCACGACCGTCGCCGTGGCCGGCGCCTCAGGGGTGGGGGAAAAACCCCACCCCAACCTTTTTTTTTTAACGTGGCTTGGCCATCGTGGCCAGGCCACCGCCAGCCACGGCAGAGGCCGTGGCCATCGTCTCGGGCCACGGCCACGGCCGAGGCCTGAGACGATGGCCACGGCCGCCGCCGTGGCCGGCGCCTTGGGGGTGGGGGAAAAACCCCATCCCAAGCAATTTTTTTTACGGTGGCCAGGCCACCGCGGCCATGGCCGCTACTGTGCCGAGGCCTCAGTGAAATGGGAGGGCGGGGGGGTTGGGGGAGGGGAGGGGGGGCCTACCTCGGTATGTAGGGGATGCCGGTGGTGGGGGGGAGGCTGTCGCCGGTGGTTCCTAGCGCCGGGGAGAGGGCGGGGGCAACGGAGGAGGGACGGCGGCAGTTAGGGTTAGAGGAGGAAGAAGAAGAGGACCGGGGGGGGGGGGCTGGGCGCAATTAAGTTATATATTAGGGATTAGCGACGCATTTTTGCATCGCTAATCCCTCGCTATTTTTTAAAAAAATTTATTTTGGATTAGCGACGCAATTTGCATCGCTAATACATTGCAAATTTGGATTTTTTTATTATTTTCTGTAAAAATTAGTGACGCAAATAATTGCGTCGCTAATGAGTCGCTAATTTGGCGGCAATTTCCAGCGAAAAATTTTTTATTTTTAGGAAAAATGCGTCGCTAATGCGTCGCAATATTTTCATTTGTTAATTTTATTTCATAAATTTTATTTTTTAAAAATAATTACGACGCAAAAGTTTGCGTCGCAATGTTTTATTTCTATTTTTAAAAAAACATTTATTGTTTTAAAATATTGCGACGCAATACATGCGTCGCAATGTTAAAAATTAATTTTTCTTAATTTTTTGGTTTATTGCATCGCTATTTAACATAATTTATTTTTTAAAAACATTGCGACGCCCTAATTGCGTCGCAATAATTTTATTTGAAATATATTTGATTTAAAATAATTTTTCTAAAATAATTACGACGCAAATGGTTGCATCGCAATATTTTATTTTTAATTTTTTTACAACATTTATTTTTTAAAACTATTGCAATGCAATACGTGCATCGCAATAAAAATTAATTTATTTTAATTTCCTTATTTATTGCGTCGCTAATGCGTCGCTATTTAACATAATTTTCTTTAAAACAATTGCGACGCTACGACTTGCATCGCAATAATTTTATTTGATAATTATATTTCATAAAAAATTATATTTTTTAAAAATAATTGCGATGCAAACGGTTGCGTCGCAATGTTTTATTTTTATATTTTTTAAAACATTTATTTGTTTTAAAAATATTACGATGCAATACATGTGTCGCAATTTTAAAAATTAATTTTTCTTAATTTTTTGGTTTATTGCGTCGCTAATGCGTCGCTATTTAACATAATTTATTTTTTAAAAATATTGCGACGCCCTGACTTGCGTCGCAATAATTTTATTTGATAAATATATTTGATAAAAAATAATTTTTTGAAAATAATTGCGACGCAAATGGTTGCATCGAAATGTTTTATTTTTAATTTTTTTACAAAATTTATTTTTTTATAAACTATTGCGACGCAATACGTGCGTCGCAATATAAAAAATTAATTTATTTAAATTTTCTTGTTTATTGCGTTACTATTTAACCTAATTTATTTTTTTAAAACAATTGCGACGCTCCGATTTGCATCGCAATAATTTTATTTGATAATTATTTTTGATAATTATAATTAATAAAATTATTTTTCATGAAAATAGTTGCGACGCAAATGGTTGCATCGCAATATTTTATTTTTAAATTTTTTTAAATTTTTTTTAAAAATTTTTTAAAACATTATTTTACTGAAACTAATTGCGATCGATCTTGCACCGTTGTAATCGACCCGGCGGTTAGGATCGATCCAAGCCATGATTGATCGCGGTCGGCGATGACCGATCTTGCACCGTTGCGATTGATCCAAGCCATGATCGATCGCGGTCGATGACGATCGATCTTGCACCGTTGCGATCAATCCGATCGGCGATGATCCAACGGTTGCGATCGATCCAAGCCATGATCAATCGCGGTCGGCGACCACCGATCTCGCACCATTACGATCGATCCGATCGGTGATGATCCGACGTTTGCGATCGATCCAAGCCATGATCGATTGCGGTCGGCAACCACCGATCTTGCACCATTGTGATCGATCCGATCGGCGATGACCCAATGGTAGCGATCGATCCAAGCCATGATCGATCGTGATCGGTGATGACCGATCTCGCACTGTTGCGATCGATCCGATCGGCGATGATCCGACGATTGCGATCGATCCAAGCCATGATCGATCGCGGTTGGCGACGACCGATCTCGCACCGTTGCGATCGATCCGATCGGTTGCGATCGATCCAAGCCATGATCGATCCCGGTTGACGACGACCGATCTTGGATCATCGCGATCGATCTGATCAGTGATGATACGATGGTTGCGATCGATCGAAGCCATGATCGATCCCGATCGGCGACGATGGATCTCGAACCGTCGCGATCGATC
>UESW01004614.1:309565-548149 GCA_900491605.1 Calamus simplicifolius | reverse complement strand
GGAGTCGACACCTTGTCTGTGTCGCTCTCGGTCCCTGACCTTGGAGCCGACACCCGTATAAGTGGAGCCGACTCCAGTTCGAGCGCTGACTGTGTTAGCGATTTGGAGTCGACACCCGACTTTGCGGGAGTCGACACCTGGGGGTCCCAAATCGACTTTATTAGGGCAGAGTCGACACCTCGTCATTTCATCTCTTTTCAAATCCTTAACCAAACTCTTCCCAAACTCTCTCAAAGCCTCCCCATCTCTAATTCCACCCTATTCAAGCCTTCCTAAGGATCTAATGGCACCTAAGAGGAGAGGATCAGTGCTTGGAGTGCCCGTGGCAACCGAAAAACGATCGGCGAGATGACCCGTGCGCGAGCCGTCTCCGAGTGATTCCTCTTCAACTGCTTCGGACAATCCAGACCCTTCATCTCCTCAGGTAGATACCCTAGCAGGGAGAGTGATAACAATGGGTAGGAAAGTTGATTTCGAGTTCTTTCAATCCGAGGGCTTCTCTATTGGGAATCAAATCAAGGAACTAGGCTGGGATAAAGTGTGTTCTCTAGATGTTCCTACATATCCAGCCCTTGTCAAGGAATTCTATTTCAATCTGTCGAGAGGTGATGGTGGAATCGTGAGCTCAGTCAGAGGTAAAAGGATCCATCTCACTTTTCAGAAATTAGGAAACCTCCTTAGCATTCCCATTACTGGATTAGTTGCCGACATCCACAGTGAGAGGTCAGCCGCTCTATCGAGGATGTTAGGGAGAGAAGTTACAGAATTTGAGGAGATTAGGGCTAACCAACTGCCCTTGGAATTAAGATTACTTCACAATATTTGCAGTAGAATATTATTTCCAAAAACGTCGATTTGAGTATGTCTCCGAGCGAGACATTGTTGTGATGGACAGTGTGTTGACCAGTCAACCCATAAATTTAGCTGCAATGATGATATTTTATATGGCTGAGGCTGGAGGGAAAAGAAGATCATCCTTACCCTACGGCATGGTGCTAACTATGGTTTTCAGGAGCCAAGGTGTTGTGATATTAGACAATGAACCTTCCAAGAATCTCAGGCATACTGATTACTACAGTTTGGCCACCTTGCATCGGATGGGATTTGTTAAGGTCAACGGGCAATGGGAAAGGAAAGGCAGCTTGGATGAGAGAGCCCCTGAACCTAGACCTTCTGCATCTTTTGAGGCTGGACCATCTGTGAGGGTTCCCTCTCCGCAGCCTAGCAGTCCTGTTCCTGCCCTGCACCCGCTCAAGTTCATGTTCAGTCATCCACTTCATCAGTTGGTTTTTCAGACCTTCAATTGGAGCAACTCAAATGTTTACTTGCTGCTCAGAAGGATGAATTGAAGACTGAGTTTGATAATAAGTTTATGAATCTTAAAGAAACCCTTTATTCCCTGGATGATCGCATTGGCAAAATAGAATCAACTCTTAGTTCATCTGCGGATTCCTTAAGTAATGATCTGAAAAATATATTTGAAGAACTTAAAGATATGTGGAGATTCTGAGACCTACTCCAAATGCAATGCCGAGCTTCAAGATAAAATCATGACTGCTTGCTCTTTTGTTGACAGAAGATTGAAAGAATTTGTAGGGACTCAGAGTGAAGGGATGCAAAGGATTTTAGATCATTTAACAAGAATCATTAGAACCAATTTGTAATTTTCATGTAATGAAGTCTAAGTGTTTTTAACTTAATGAGATATGTTGTTTGATGTTTGAAATGAAAGTTTAGTTTTTGATGTAATGAAAGTACAGTTTCTTTTTGTAATACTTGACCTTTGATGAAATGAAATTATCCTTTGATCTATCAATTTTATCTTTTGACTTAACTCTTCTTTATCTTTTTGTTGATTACAAAAAAGGGGGAGAAAGTTATGTCGTATATGCATTGATTAGTTATGCTTTGATTGGAGGAATTTAATTGAAGCTTATTTGATTGGTATCAAATTAGTTTGAATATGCATAAATAAGCTTATGTGAACACTGATATAATAGTGAAATTGATATAAATGAATTCTAAGTATCAAACATGTAAAGCAAAAGGAGAGAACAATTGCTCATTTGAACTTCATAGGGGGAGCTACCTTATTCAGGGGGAGCTTACTTGTGAGGATCACTTCCTTGAAAATTTTGATTTAAGAATCCTATGCATATACTCAATGTTTTTATAATCATCAAAAAGGGGAGATTGTTGACCCAATTATTGATTTTGATGATTAATAAAGGAATTGAGTATATTTATTTGATTACTAATAGATTTGAAGTGTTTCAGGGCTTAAAAATATTTGATTGATTTAAAGGCATTAAGAAACGTGTTTTGAATCAATTGCAAAATATAAGTTTCAAAGTTTCAGAGCCTGGAGTCGACACCTAGGAATTCTGGAGCCGACCCCATGGCCAGTCAAATATTCTTCTGATTTTTGATACGGTTCGGAGCCGACACCTAGAGTTTCGGAGCCGACACCCAGAGTTTCGGAGTCGACACTTACAGTGTCTGGAGCCGACTCCGATGCGGGGACAGAACGCTTGATTTTTGACTACCTCGGAGCCGACACTTACAGTCTTTTGGAGCCGACACCTGACCTATGGCGAGCCGACACCTAACTTTTTCGAGCCGACTCCTCGACGAACTCAGAACTTTCTATTTTTGGATAAACGACTTGGAGCCGACACCTGAAAAGTTGGAGCCGACTCCAACCTATCTGGAACGAAATTTTAAAATGCCAGATCAGCTCTAACGGTAATATTTTCTTTTTACCTAACTTCTAACGGATATATTTTGTTTGGAAAAACTTTCCAGGTACATTCCAACGGCTAGTTTTCTCACCAAAAATGGATTAAAGGAAATCTATAAAAGGGGAGAAACCGTTTGAAAAAAAAAAGGAAAAAAAAAAAGAGAGTGCTTTCAAATCAAAAATCCGAAGTCTTGAGCCTGAAATCAAAGAGAAAAGAGTTCAAACTCAAATCCTTCCACTCCAAAAAGCTCAAAGAGAAATCCAAGGCGCTCATATTGAAAAATCGGAGGATTCCAAAAGAAGAAAAGCTCTTTTTGAGATTTTCAACTTCTCATCTGCAACATTTGCAACGAATCAAAGCTGAGGCCTGATTCAACATCTTCAAAGAGAAGAGGAAAAGAAGAAAAGAAGAAAAGCTCAAATCCAATCTACTTCAAACAGGCTTTTCTAACCTTATTCCTTTATTTTGAATATTTGCTCATTTGAGGAGCTTTGTATTATTGAAAAACATTATTCTTTCTTGTTTGTGCTAGTTCTATCAAGGGGATTGAACTAGTGGAGGTAGTATACCTCGGGTCAAGCTAGATTAGCTTGAGTTTAGGGTTTTGTGCTGGTGAGCCCGGAAAACCGGCTGGGTTCGTTGTGATCCCTGGGAAACAACAAGTTTGAGTTGTGATCTTGTAAAACAACTCGACTGTAATCAAGAGGATTATAGTGTGGACCCAAGTGGATCTTGGGAGTGGACGTAGGTGTTGGATACACCGAACCACTATAAAACCTTTGTGTTTGCCGTGCTTTGATTATCTCTTTCTCTATCTCTTTGGTTGTGTTTAATATTCGCATTGCATTTAATTTCATCTATCTCCAAGCACATAGTTTTAAAAGGTTAAAATTTTTAAAGAACCCAATTCACCCCCCCCCCCCTCTTGGGTTGCCATCTGGGCCAACAGTGATCGTTCTAATTATGCTGTAGGGGCAGTTCTAGGATAAAAACTCAATCAGAAACCCCATGTAATTTATTATGCTAGCAAAACTCTTTTGGATGCACAAATGAATTTACTACTACTAAAAAAGAATTACTAGCAGTTGTATTGACCTAGAAAAATTTAGATCATATATGTTAGGATCTAAGGTCTTAGTTTACTCTGATCATGCAGCATTGAGGTATTTATTATCAAAAAAGGATACAAAACCTAGACTGGTTAGATAGATCCTTTACTACATGAATTTGACCTAGAAATCTTAGATAAGAAGGGTTCCAAAAATATGATAGCAGATCATATCTCTAGGATCTTGGTGGAATACAATAAAAAAATAATCAGAGACAAGTTTCCTGATGAGCAACTGTTCTCAATTTTCCAAAGCAGTCTTCCCTAGTTTGCCCACATTGTGAATTATTTGGCAACATAAAAAGTTTCTTTCCACTGGACAAAACAAGAAAAAAATAGATTTTTCTCACAAATCAAATATTACTTTTGGAAAGACCCTAAATTATTTAAGTAATATTCGGATCAGGTGATTAGGCGATGTATCCTTGAGAGCGAATTCAAAAGTATACTTAAGTTTTGTCATTCTCTTGCCTGTGGAGGACATTTTAGTTGAAGAAAAACTGCAACAAAGGTGATGCAAAGTGGGTTTTATTGTCCATAATTGTCTTCAATGTTAACAAACAGGAAATATTTTGAGAAAAGATATGCCCCTAACCCTATATTGGTTGTAAAAATTTTTGATGTATGGGGTATTGATTTCATGGGCCCATTTCCTCCCTCTTTCAAATTTGAATACATTCTAGTGGCAGTTGATTATGTGTCGAAATGGATTGAAGCCATGGCAACTCGAACCAATGACCATAAAGTTGTAATGTCGATCTCTTCTTATTTATAAGTTTTCTTCTTGCCAAACTGCATATATACATAAGTTAATCAGAAAAGAGCACTAAATAACACATGGCACAAAAATCTAAAACCATAAAAAGTACTACTTATATGAATTATATACGCAATAATAACATACCTTTTCACATAAGTTACTCAGAAAAGAGCACTAAATAACACATGACATAAAAATCTCAAACCATAAAAGTACTACTTATATGAATCACGTACGCAATAATAACCTATCTTTTCATTGGTTGAAATGATATAATTCTCATGATCTCCTTTATATACATGATAACATAATAGCCACATTCACCACCTGATGGTTGCTTAGGACACTTGAAAAATGAATTTAAAAGTTTTTATAAGATTCAAACAAATAAGATCTAATTTATGAATTATTAAAAAGAATGTGCAACTCAATATACCTTAATTGACTCCCAAGTAAGTGTTTTCTTGTAACTCGATCAGCTTTAGCATTGTATATTTTGAGTGCACTCATTTAACAAAGTATAATAATAGTGTGAGACTCAAATGATATAATCCAGGCAAATTACTAAAAAATTAAAAAGAAATAAATACTTATATATTAATAACACCTTTCAATTCTTTTCCCACTGAATGTCCAATAGAATCACAAAAATACACTTTGTCCCCATGAGGGTCAATAACCACCAAGGACCAGTGATCTCTTTATAAATATTATAATAATAATCAATAACTTAATTTCAAAGTATCAATTTTCATTAAAAAACTACTTACTCAGAGTTATAAGAAGCTAAAAACAATTGATCCACATAACAACACTCTAATCTTTTAGCAATCAAATCTGATCGTGCTCCAGCCAATCAAGAGTGTACAGAGATCCATCTAAGGTCTATGAAGCCATACATGTTGAGCAGTTTTGATTTCTTGAGTTGGTTGTACAAATAGTTATACAAATCAAATTATTCAATCCTACAGTTTTTATTAGAAACTTGTAACATATAGTAATTGCATATGAAATGCAAAAAATATAAAAATATCTTATTACCTTATATATAGCACAATACAACTAGAAGTAATCTTTTTCATTAAGAAAAAGTTATTGATATCTTCTCGAATAATATAACATACCCGTTCATGACCAAAGACACCAATATCCAATACCACAATTATTGTATTTGTATCTCCCAAACTTTTGCAATGTGATTTTTTAAATATGATAAATTCTATGGATCCTTTTCTTTGTTTTCTATCTGTAACTTTTGCAAGACAATCTTAGCCTGTTCATAATAATGAAATTCAATTCACATATGTTACATAACAAATAATTTATCAATATAAATTAATCACAAATTTATAGATAAGTTAAAAGGTTTCAGATAACTTGACTTGATCATCAATAACTAATGATCGAGGCCATGCAATGTGAGAACCAACAAAATCTTTAACTTTCATAGGATCATCACCAATTGTTATTGGAAAGAGAGCATCATCAAATAAACATCAATAGATGCACGATAATTATGAAAACCCAAAGGAACTCCATGTACAATAGAGTTTGGTGCTACATTTTCAATCACTGTACCATATCCAATTATATTATTAATAGATTCTACTACCAATTTCCATGGTTTTTCATTCAAAGCACTAACATTAGAAAATATAAGTACTATGAATTTAAATAAAATGCTACAATTATAAGTAAATATTAACATAGCTTTTGTATGTTTCTTTGTCCAATGGCAACAAATTCTATACTTTTATCATTTTGTATATTAGAATCAACAATAGTTTTATTTGGATGCAGTTTTTTAACTGAGCAGTAGCTACCTTTGTTTCAAACATATTGAGCACTTACAGCAATTTTTGGAATTTCTCTCAACTTTGTATTTTCTTTATGAAGTTGACGTAGCTGATCAAGTAATGATTTTCTTTCCTCAGCATCTTCTCTTTGTTGTTGGTTCAGTATTTTTTGTTCTTCTAACAAATGTTGTAAGAGTTCGCTTGTTTTTGTTCTTTTCAGAAGATTGAAATAGATTTTAGGGGTAACCATGCCTCCAACACCCCTTACTCGACCACCATGTTCGAAATTTCTTAATGTTATTCCTAGTATGTCTTTTGTTCCGATTCTTGTATTGATCCATCTTTTACGTTCATTGTATATTCATCCTGATATGTAGACAAAACCAACCATACATTAGGAAGTTATAAAAGAATCTTAAGTAGCTATTAAATGAACAATAAAATATTTACTTACAATTTTCTGTAAGACTTCTTGGATGACTTCACTATCAGAACCATCACCTTTTGAATAAATAGCTTTCTATACAACACTTTATCCAATATCTTCATCGATGCCCATCTTTTTTTTCTATAATTATTAGACAACGAATATATTAATAAAAAATTAACTAATAATTACTCAACAATGTAAAACTAAATATTCAACACTTACTATCTTATCCATGCCTAGATGAATGATGTCAATACTTATTGCTTTTTGCTCTTTCACTTTGCAATCTACTCCATTCCTGAAATTCTGGAGAACTATACTTGCTGACAAAGGCATTCCAAGCATCTTTTTTTATGATTGGGTAGTTCTTAGGAGGGTTGTCAAATAAGGGTCACCTATCTTTCAATAGATTCAAGAATTTTGTCCTCAACTTGAACTTAAATTGTCTACATTTTATACAAGCAAATGACAAAATATGTTTCTTTCCTTCAACTGATACATTATAAGCTTTCTACAAAAACATAGAAATACATAAGAGCATACTAATGAAATCAAAATTTAATTAAAAAATTTTAAAAAAACCCACCTTTATTTGAATCCAAATTTTATTTTTCAGTTCTTCAGGAATTGAAAGCCAATTTTTGAAATTAATAGGCATAGTGGTTCTGGTAATAACACTTAGATAACTTTGCATTTTCGTATTAACCTCCCTAAAGATTGTCCTCTTCTATTATAAGTCACCTCCTTTACTTCTCCATGAGACCTAGCTTTTACTACTCTAGGCATAGTTGTTGGACCCCTTTTTCTTTTGACCTTTTCTGCGCTTGACGTAGGTTCTTCATTCGCAGTCAGCAACCTGTACAATAAGAGTAAATTATCATTATTTTAACAAAAATTATAATATATAAAAATAAATATAATAAAATAATAAAAATAAGCGATATATGATTAACAAAGCTATTACCATTTCATGTTAATTATTGGCAATCCAAGTACCATCACTATCATCCCGCACATAAGGTAGATGAGAATCATCCATAATATCAAAAGACTATATATCAGGCAATGATCTGATAACACAATGTTCTAATATAGTATCACCAACTCATCATCATTTGAATAACCATTAAACTTGTACCTTGAGTTTGGAACTACAATCGATCAAGCTGGATCATTTCATCTTCTACATAAAATACTTGCTGGGTATTAGTAACAAATAAAAGAATCTGACTTATATCCAATTTTGGTAAGATCAACCAATGTGCATCCATCTTCGTTTTCTTTAACTCCACTAGAACTCTCAACCCACTGACACTTAAAAACTACCACCTTAAATTCAATATAATCAAGTTCCAATATGTCCTAAGAACCCCATAAAAGGACATGTTTGAAAGTCTAGGGTTCTTGTCCTTCGAGCTAGACACTTGCATTGTTTTAGCAGTCAAGGTAACAACACTATTCTAAACACATCTAGTACTATCATGTTTTTGGATGTGAAATTGAACTTCATTTATAAGATATCCATCAATCTTATCACTTGAGATTGGGGTCCATGAGATATCCACCTCAGCGTATCAGAAATTACGTTACTGGATTCTTTAATCTCAAACGCAACCTACATTCATTTTAAAGATTCAGCAACATAAATGATAGTTAAGTATAAACAAATGATGATTTCCTAGAAGATGCCACCACATAGTCATATATCTTTTCACACAACCAATTTATGAAAGTTCGATTATGCTCATCCTGAAGCCACTTTTGTCTCCTTGTTTTATTTGGATTAGCTACCTTCAATTCTTCTATGTGTTGCCTATATGCTAGAACTTATTCAGTTATGACCACATACTTTAAAAATAAGAACATTTAATGAGACTCAAATAACATGTGATGGGTCTGACTTACTCTACATAGGCTGCAACTTCTGTTGTATTTTCAACACATAAAGATGTGCTTGCTCTAACTCTTTCGCATCAGCTCTAAATACATGAGGATTAGAAAGTGGTTTTCCAATACTGTGTTAACCACCATACTCATTTTTCATTGATGGAATCCCAACAGCTTTCATATTAACAAGTACTTCGAATAATATTCTACAGCTTCTTCAGCAATATAATATTCTGCAATGCAACCTTCTAGCCTATTACGATTGCATACATACCCTTTTAAGATCTTTATGAATCTTTCAAAAGGATACATCCATCTTAAATAGACTGGTCCGCATAACTGGACTTCACGTACAAGGTGTACTATTAAATGAACTATTATATCAAAAAATAAAGGAGGATAATTATTTTCCATCAGACATAAAGTCTTCACAAATTCTTCTTGTAGCAAACTGAGATTGCAAGTATCCACAACTTTGTTGCAAAGTACATTGAAGAACAAACTTAGTTTAGTTATTGTGGATCTCATGTTCTTATTTAACAAACCTCGTAATGCCATTGGAAGAATTATTGGATCAAAGTGTGGTAGTCATGAGATTTTAGGCCATAAAGCTTTAATTCTTCCATAGAAACACAATTTCTTAAGTTAGAGCAATATCCATTTGGAACTTTAAGTGCAGATAACATCTTGCAAAATTTGATTTTCTCAGCCTTAGAAAGTGTGTAACTTGCAGCAGAAAAATGTCCTTTTTTCACCCATTATTGGCTGTAGCTCACTTTGAATTCCTAGCTTTACTAGATCTAAACGACTGCTTAGTCCATCCTTTGACTTTTCAGGTATATCAAGAAGGGTTCCCACAATGCTCTCACATACGTTTTTCTCAATATGCATCACATCTAATACATGATGTACACGAAGAAACTCCCAATATTCAAGATAAAAAATATTGACCTTTTTTCTATGCAACTTTAGACTTTGCCTCTGAAACCTTGTCCTTTTTTTTATTTTTCAACATGCATTGTATTTGCTTGCTTTTTTCCATACACATAATTAATATTTCTAATCTTTTATAAAATTTATGTTCCAGTTAAAGGTTTAGGCTCAACATAAAACTCTTGACAACCATTAAATGCCTTTTTTGCTCTTCTATATGAATGATTTCTGCGCAAAATCCCCTATGACCTTGGTACACATTTTTTCAACTATGTTTCAAGTATACACTCTATGTATTTTCAGCATAAATTGGGCAAGCCAAATAACCTTCAACACTGCAGCCACTCAAATTTTCATACGCAAAAAATCATTTATCGTCCATAGTAATACGGCCTTTAAGGTGAATACCTCTTGCAAATATAAATCATAAATTTTAACACCGACATCCCATAGCATTTGTAAATCATCAATAAGTGGTTGCAAGAAGATGCCAATATCATTTCCTGGCTACTTATGACCCGATATCAACAAGATTAACATCATAAATTTTTGCTTCATACACAACCATGGTGAAAGATTGTAGGTAATAAGTATGATAGGCCATGTACTGTGATGGCTACTTCAGGAGCTATGTGGATTTATCCCATCTAATGCAAGTGCCAATCAAAGATTTCGTGGCTCACATGCGAAATTAGGCCATTTGTGGTCTATTAATTTCATGATGTTGCATTTGCTGGATGTCGAATGTATCTGTCAACTTCTCTTTCACTAGAATGACATATCAAATCTTTCGAAATTTGATGAGTACCATACATTCTTCTAAACCTGGGTATTGGAGAAAAATACCACACAACTTTTGCTGGCATGCCTACTTTTGGATGATTGAATCCTTTAGGAATCTTTCATCTTGATTCAAAACAATTTAGACATGCATCAACATCCTTGTTTGCATTTCTATACAAAATGCAATCATTTGGACATGTGTGTATCTTTTCATATTGCATTCCTAAGGTGCACAATGTCTTTTTTGCTTCATATATTGATGTTGGCATCAGATTTCCTTTTGGAAGCACATCACCTAAAAAGCTTAATAGCTCATTGAAACTTGCATCGCTCCATCCATATTTTATTTTAAAGTTGTATAATCATACCTGATGAGGGGTAAAATTATAATTGCGCTAATGCTCGTGCACACGACAAAAAGGTCGAGACCAATCTCAACATTCGATCAGCCAGCTATCACGTCTGGGAAACAGCGAAGCCGAGTCGCCTTCGGCAGAGTCAAACCACCTTCGATGGAACCAAGCTATTCTCATGTCTCAGCAAACCAAGCTATTCTCATGCCTCGGCAAACCGAGCTATTCTTATGCCTCGACCAGACCGAGCTATTCTTATGCCTGGACCAGACCGAGGCATTTGAGCTCCTCTGTGGAGCCAAGCGCGGGAGAATTCAAATTCATGATAGTTAAACAATATCTTGAGCAAGAAATTATGCAAATAATGCTAAAAGTGGCCTAGGACCTATAGAATTGCTGAATCTCAAAGTGTCAACCAACTCTCCTAGCCATCGATTCTCTAACTAAGTAGATACTGATCCCATCGGCCCTGTAAACTTGATTCGAATCTGATTCGAATCTGAATGGCTTTCGGACCCCCTATGACATACTCAAAGAATCAGGTGATCACTTATAATACCCTAGTCCTGAAGTCTCTTAGGTAAGCTCTCACTGACACTCAGACTGAAAACTCCATTGAAGCTCAAGCAAAGCTCTGAGTTCTCGAGAGGCCATTCATCTTGAGAAACTCCTCTACGAGAGGCTTCTCCTCACATCTGCTTGCTGTGAATTTTCACTGACTTGGGCATCGAAGGGTCTTCCACAGAGGGCCATCCTAGACACTCTCTGTGTGAGGACTGTTTTGCAGCTTCCGCCCGGACGAGAGATCAGCGTCCAAATCCGGACTTAAGCTGCACCCAAGTCGGAGAACAGATTTTCGTGGCAATAGATTGGCACTAGAGGAAGTGTCTTAAGTCCCATAAACTTGTAATCCATGAGACAAGGCTCAAAATCAGAAGAAGAATCCTCTAATGGCCAATTGGAAGAGAGTCACATCTAATGCTCAAGATCAGGCCACCTCTCAAAGGCCTGATCCAATTAACAGTGTAGCACCTCCGCTACCACTGTCGGCTGAGACCCCTTCACCACCGGCGACAACAGTGATGCTAGACCAGTTTACTACTCTAGTTCAATAAGTCTAGGCACTCACCCAGCTGGTCCAGGGACTCCATGGAGTTTTTCGTCTAGCTATCCCTATTTTGCAGCTTTATGAGAAGGTAGCCACTCCCGTCCCACCAGCAATTTCCTCTTCTAATCCACCTGGGGTTATGGATCATCCTCATTGACCCGCAAGGGCCAAGCCAGTGCCGTAGTGGGCTGGAGAGAAGAGCCCACTTAAATCCCGATGAGCTCGTTATCTTTCTTCAGTGTCTTCTCAAGATTCAACACCGTTGCCATCTTCCCATCGTCCGATCCCTCCTATCACTCTGGATGAAGGGATTAGGCAGCAGATGCAGGAGATGCGACGAGAGTGGCGTTAGGAGCTAGACGCTGCCAGGCAAGCCACTTCGTCCTAACCGAAAGCAGAGCAGAACATCCCTTTCTCTGAGGGGATCATGCAAAAAATGATCCCCCCTCATGTCAAGCTTTTCACCATTGAACCATATCATGGATCTACTGATCCCGACGACCACCTGAGCAGTTTCAGATCCATCATGATGTTTCATGGAGCATCAGATGCGATCCTATGCCGAACCTTCCCCTCTACTCTTAGAGGATCTTCTAGAACCTAGTTTAACAGCCTAAAGCCATGTTCCATTGATTATTTTGATGAGCTGAGCCACTTATTCATCAGCCAGTTCGTTAGCAGCCATCGCTAATGATGGAGATCCGATTCCCTCTCTGAAGTCAAGCAGTAAGAGGGAGAATCTCTGAAGAACTACCTCGGCCATTTCAACACGGCCCTATTGGAGATCGACCATCTTAATCACGAGGTGGCCATGTCGGCTCTGGCAGGAGGAGTGTCGAAGGAAGGGGACTTCTACTTAGCTTTGAAAGTCAATTACCCAAAAAGCCTTTCTGATATGATGGCCTTGGCGGATAAGTACGCTAGGGTCGAGGAGTCACGAAGGATGGCTCGAGCTGAGCAATCAAAGAAGAAGGAGGTGAAAGGCTCAGAGAAACATTGATCCTACTGCCATGCAAGCCCACCTCATCACCAAAGAGCTCCTCCACCATTGCCTTGAGATCAAACCCGGAGCTCGTCTTGAAGGTTCGACCGCTACACTCCTCTCATCGTGCCAAGGGCGCAAATCTTGATGAAAATCGAGCGCCAAATTCCCTAGCCTCCTCCTCAGAGGCAATGCGGCTCGGAGGGATAAAACCAAATACTATCGCTTCCATCGAGATCATGGGCATGACACTGAGGAATACTGGCAACTATGGAATAAGATTGAGTAGCTCATCTGGCAGGGTAGACTAGACCGGTTCAGGTGAGCCCCTGAGCCAAACAATGGAGGAGATCATCAGCTTGAGCCTCGCTAGCTTCCTCCGCCGAACCCCTCGGTCATTGGCAATGTTAATATGATAGCGGCGGTCGGCTCTTCATCATCCTGTCCGGGCAAGGAGGAGAATCCATCAAAGAGGATCCGAGTTGATGAGCTTTCTTTTTCTGATGAGAATCTTTGGAAGGTACAGTACCCCATGATGATGCCTTGGTTGTATCCATGAACATGAATGGCTATGATGTACACCGCATTTTAATTAATAATGGAAGCTATGTTAATGTTTTGTATTTTGATGCCTTTGTGAGATTGAAATTGCGGATGGAGAGCCTTCGGCCATAGAATCCATCCTAGTAGGTTTTATGGGTGACGCTATAATCCCCGAGGGAGTTGTTACTTTAACAGTTCGAGCAGGGACTTGGCCCAGTGTAGCCACTACACTCATAGATTTCTTCATGACCAAGCTCTGGTCCCCTTATAATGCTATCCTCGGTAGGCCAGGACAAATATCTCGTAAATCTATCATTTTCATTCCTCATCTCGCCATAAAGTTTTCATCGAATGGGGGGGTGGGGGTTGTCCGAGGAAGTTAAATTATAGCTCGGCATTGCTTTGTTGATGATCTCAAATCCAAGAAGCCCAAGGTTGATGGTTGAATGCTCGAGAGGACTTCGTCCAGTAGCAAGGAAAGCCGGCCAAAGAATTGGAAGAAGTGCCACTCGATGAGGCTTGGCCCGACCGAGCCGTAAAGGTTGGGTCACAGCTGAAGGGAAAGCCTTGGCAAGATTTGGTCAAGTTTCTTCGAAAGAATACCGATGTTTTTTCCTGGTCTGCTTCAGACATGCCTGAAATCAACCCGAATGTCTTGGTCCACCATCTCAATGTGGATGAAGCATTTCGGCCGATCATGAAAAAGAAGAGAAGCTTCGCCCTCGAGCGTCAAAAGGCTATCGAGGAAGAGGTAGACAAGCTCATTAAAGCCAACTTCATTCGGAAAGTAAATTATTTTGACTGGCTAACAAATGTCATTATGGTGAAGAAATCCAACAGCAAGTGGAGGATCTGCATCGACTTCACTGATCTCAACAAGGCCTGCCTGAAGGACATCTTCCCTCTCCCTCGGATTGATTAACTTGTGGACTCAACCTTGGGCCACCAGATGCTGACCTTTATGGATGCCTATTCAGACTACAACCAGTTCAGATAGCACCCGAGGATAAAAAAAAGACTACCTTCATCACCGATCGAGGTATTATTGTTACTAGTGTAGGGAGAAATAAACTCCGAGGCATGCATATTTTTAAAATTTGATAACTATTATCAATGTGGAAGCTAAAAGATTACATATTAATCTATCTAATATGCATCAAGATCATATCTTTGCCTTATATATAGGATCGCTTGATCTAAAATATGCATATAAATAATCATCAAGATCATATCTTGATCCTCAAGGTAAGAAGTCGTACTTCTTGCCTTGAATCATGCCTTAAGATCTAGGGATCATATCACTTACCTTAAGGGTAGTTGGTAAATCCTTTTGTGCTCTGCAGCCGTTCAATCGTCGGCCTCTAGTATCGTCCACGCGAAGCCCCGAATGATCGGATTTTCGAGAGTGCTAGCTCGCGGAAAAATGACTTTGCTGATCTTGAATCCTCCCACTTGAATCTTCCTCCAAGATCCACCAAGCTTTTGCTAACACCAGAATCACCAGGATTTTCTATTCTAATCTTTTAGAATTACAATCCACGACATGTTCGTGTGTTGTTATTCTGTGTAATCTGGTGAGGGATGTCCTCTATTTATAGTCTCATTTTAGCCTGCCCATTGAATTCTGACATTAAGAATTCCGTCATTTGGCAAAAGCAAAGAGACGCCGAACCAAAGAGCGCGGTGCTTGGTTAATTCCGATGTTCGGTGAAAACCAAGGAGACGTGGCATTTTGTTAATTCCAACATCGGTGAGAACTAAAGATATGTGAATTCTAACACTTAGAATTCCATCGCCTGGTTGATTCAAAGAAGCACATTAATTCCACTTTAATTCTAACATTTAGAAGATGGAAATGGTTTGGAGAGGATTAAATAATACATTAAATTCTAAATGAAAATTTAATCTCTCAGACATTAGTTATCTCATCATGTGAGATACTTATGCGAGAGGTTTGGTTCAAGTGATGGTTTAATCTAATCTAAATTTATTGGACTGAACCCACATAGATCATGGTCCTAGCCCAAATCAAATTTGGCTAGTCCTGAATCTATTTAAATCCAAATCAAGTCTAATTTCAAATCAATATTTGAAATTGACTAGTCCTTCTAATAGACTTAAACCAAATTGAATCTTATTCACTTGTACTTAACCCAATTGAGATAATTCAATCAATCAAATTGATTAATTAAATCATATACGATTCTCAATCGTTGATCAGCAAATAGATCATCCTAGGAAACTTCTATGCGTGTGACTCTCTAGGTTCGAACCTAAGCCGGTAGCATAGAAACAACTTTCTATACTAATCGATGTGCCCATCTAGCAATGGAACCCGACGTCCGGATAGGTCGAAGAGTTGCCGAGCAAACTCCAAGAACCCTAAGAAATAGTTATCGTATAATTCATCCTCTTGACCACAAATGCTAAGGATGGCTTAAGAGCCTGTCAACTCTAAACAGCAAATCCATAAAGTGATTTCAATTTTAGTGATCATGTGACTTTCACATGAAGTGCCTTGGCCAAGGTCTTGCTAAATTGAAACACAAGCATTTCTCCTTTTAACGGGATAGGTCAAATTCCATCTTGATCCACAACTGACTACCACAAGTACTTGACTGCACCCAGTAACCTTTCGTAGCTGGATTAGAAATCCAGGTGGTCCGGCACCTAAGTACAATGAGTTGCTTGTAAGCCACTGGTTGTGATCTTCAGGTCTGAAGGATACTTATACCCATATCTTCTCGGATTAACTCTTGACAGTAGAGTATCCAGAAATGAGTCACGTTCGGTGAAATGTACTCCTACACTTTCACCTGTATGTCATACCTAGTGTCTCTACACTCCTTGGTTAAGAGGACAACCAACAAATATGATATACAACGTCCTATAATTGATAGTACTATGGCCCTGTCATAGTATATCATTTGGTCGCGAACTCTTTTAAGGACCTTCAAAGATAAATCCTCCTTTATCGTGAAGGAAGATCCTGAGGGCTTCATTACAATTAGGAGTTTTAAGAAGATGTTCTTGTAATGAATAAACTGCCAAATAACTTTTATTAATATATCAATTTATATACAATTTACATTAGCACAATCATCAAATGATTGGCTTTAGAATACAATTCCCAACAAACTCCCACTTAGCCTAAAGCCACTCATTACAGTATCTAATACCCATCTTCAATTTATAGTCATCAAACTCCTTGATGCTGAGTGCTTTAGTAAATGGGTCACCTAGGTTTTCCTTTCCATCAATCTTCTAAAGATTTATGTCACCTCGGTCTACAATCTCTCGAATAAGATGAAACTGGTGCAGTATGTGCTTGGTGCGCTGATGTGCTCGTGGTTCCTTTGCTTGAGCTATGGCACCAGTGCTATCACTGTACAACAGGACTGGTCCATCTATGGAAGGTGCCACTCCAAGCTCGGAGATAAACTTTCGCAGCCACATAGCTTCTTTCGCAGCATCTAATGCAGCGATGTACTCTGCCTCGCACACCGAATCTGCCACTGTATGTTGCTTGGAACTTTTCCAGCAAACAGCTCCACCATTTAGGATAAACACGAAACCCGATACACTTTTGCTATCATCATGATCTGATTGGAAACTGGAATCAGTATATCCAACAAGTTTCAAATCAGACTCTCCATAGACTAACCACTGGTCCTTAGTATTTCTCAAATACTTAAGGATTGTCTTAACAACTTGCAGTGTTTTTCTCCTGGATCAGATTGGTATCTACTCACTACTCCTAGTGAGTATGCCACATCTGGTCTTGTACATGTCATGGTGTACATAATCGATCCCACTGCCGAAGCATATGGAATTCGACTCATACGTTCTCTTTCATTAGGAGTTGTCGGACAATCCTTCTTAGAAAGATGAATTCCATGGCCTATTGGAAGATAGCCTTTCTTGGAATTCTTCATGCTAAACCTCTTTAGCACGGTCTCAATGTACGTAGATTGGGATAAATCAAGCATCCTTTTAGATCTATCTCTATAGATTTCATCCTAGGATGTATGATGCTTCTCCCAGATCTTTCATGGAGAATTGTGATGATAACCATGTCTTTATTCCTTGTAATGCAGGGATATCATTCCCGATTAAGAGAATATCATCCACATATAATACAAGAAATACAATAACATAATCGTTAGCCCATTTATAAATGCAAGGTTCTTCTTTATTCTTAATAAAGCCATAAGATTTGATCACTTTATCAAATCGTATGTTCCAACTCCTAGATGCTTGCTTAAGTCCATAAATAGACTTCTGTAGCCTGCACACTTTAGACTCGTCTTCAGATATAAAACCTTCAGGCTGTATCATATACACCTATTCTTCTAAATCACCATTTAGAAAAGCGGTTTTAACATCCATCTGCCAAATCTCATAATCGAAGTGTGCTGCTATAGCTAGCATAATCGAATGGATTTCAGCATTGCCACAGAGAAAATGTTTCGTCATAGTCAATACCATAACGTTGACGATACCCCTTAGCAACCAGACGTGCTTTATAGGTCTCAACCTTTCGTCTGCCTCTTTTTCTCTTGAAAACCCACTTACACCCTATGGGTTTTATCCTTCGGTGGGTCAACTAATGTCCATACATTATTGTCCTTCATGGAATCAAGTTTGGATTTCATGGCATCAAGCCATTTATTAGAGTCAGTCCTTTGCATAGCATCCATATAGGTGATCGGATCCTCATTGTTCTCATCGAGTTCAATAGGATCTTCATTCTGGACCAAGAAACCTAAGTATCTGTCCGGTTGATGTGGTACTCTATCAGATCGCCTTAATGGTGCATCTAAAATGGGTTTTGAGTTTGATCTAATCAACTCAGATTCTAAGGGTTCACTGGTTTGTGTTGTTCCTTCTACTTGATGAACTTCCTCAAGTTCAACATTAGAGCTATTTGTTCCTTCACTAAGGAACTCCTTTTCAAGAAAAACTGCTCTATTACTAATGAACAACTTTTGTTCTTCAGTATTGTAGAAGTAATATCCTTTGGTTTCTTTCGGATAGCCGATGAAAAAATATTTATCAGATTTGGGTTCAAGTTTGTCTGATTTTGCACGTTTCACATAAGCCGGACACCCCCAGACTCTCAGATAGGTAATAACTGGTTTATGTCCATACCACATCTTATGTGGAGTTTTAGAAATAGACTTACTTGGAACCTTATTAAGAATATGACAAGCTGATTCTAATGCGTATCCCCAAAATGATATTGGCAAGCTTTCAAAACCATCATGGACCGAACCATGTCTAACAGAGTTTGATTCCTTCTTTTCGACACACCATTATGCTGCGGTGTTCCAGGAGGAGTCCATTGGGAGAGAATCTCATTCTCTCTTAAATATGTCACAAAGTCATTGGAAAGGTATTCACCTCCTCGATCTGATCGAAGGGTCTTAATACATTTTCCTATTTGTTTTTCTACTTCTTTATGATATAGTTTGAACATTTCAAACGACTCAGATTTATGTCTCATAAGATAGACATAACCGAACCTAGAAAGGTCATCTGTAAAAGTAATGAAGTAGTAATATCCACCTTTGGCACAAGTGCTCATTGGTCCACATACATCAGTATGTACTAGACTCAATAGCTCTTTGGCTCTTTCACCTTTTTCAGTAAAAGATGACTTGGTCATTTTACCAAGAAGACAGGATTCATAGGTAGTTAATGATTCACAATCATCAATTCGAAGGATGCCCTCCTGAGTTAACCTGTTTAATCTGTTCTTATTTATATGACCCAGCCGATGGTGCCAAAGATAAATGTCTGTGACATCAGTTGTTCTAGGGTGCTTACTTGAGTTGTACACTACATTCACAAGCTGTGATAATATATAAATACCATTAGATAAATGCCCAGTCATTACATGACTCATTCATAATGATATTCAAAGTAACATCCTTTATTGAAATTTCATAATTACTTTTGGCCAGAAGGCCTACAGAAATTACGTTCAACAAGAACGTTGGGCAAAATGACAATCATTTAGTATAATGACATTTCTATTGAAAACTATTTCAAGAACTCCTAATGCCAGTACTGGAACTAATCTCCATCGCCAACATTAAGGAATCTTTTATTGTCCTCAAATCTTCTAGTGACCTGTAGTCCCTGCAATGAATTGCAAATGTTAAAAGGACTCCCGGTATCCAATACCCAGGTCTGATTATCATATACAGAAAAATTACAAGGTGTTATCATATAAATACCTTGTTGAGCAACATCTTGCCCCTTTTTCTTCTTTGGCCTGTTAGGATCAAGTGTGGCAATGTAAAGAGGACAGTTCCTCTTCCAGTGCCCTTGCATCTTGCAGTGAAAGCATTCAGCTTGACTTTTATCAACTTTCTTCTTCTGCATCTGACCCTTATAGATGTCCTAGCATGTTGCACCTTTTTCTTATTCTTTTTCTTCTTCCCTTTCCCAAAGGGTTTGACGCCCTACCTTAGATCCTTCAACCACATTAACCAAACCCTTAGAGAGCTGGTTATCCTTCTCAAAGTTCTGTAACAACCCCAACAAACCGTGGTAGTTGACTGGAGGCTTTGTCATTCGAAAATGAGTAAGGAAAGGTCGGAAGGATGGAGGCAAGGAATTCAGGATCGCATCTTTTCCCAACTGCTCATGTAGGGAAAGCCGAGCTTGCTGAGGAGTTCTATCTTCTCAATCATATACAATACATGATCAGTGACAGGAGATCCATCCCTCATTCGAGCATTAAAAATAGCACAACTAGTCTTGTGCCTTTCAACATCGCCGGGTGTGCCAAAGATTCATTCAACGCTTGAATGATTTCTTCCGACTGAGTATTCTCGAACCGGCGACCGAATTCATCGTTCATTGCTGCTAGCATGATGCAACGCACGCTAGTTCTATCATTGAGCCACTTCTGATAAGTGTCTTTGTCAGAACCTTGGGTGTTTGCATCAGGTATCTTTGGTGCAGGATTATTCAGAATATATAGAATCCTCTCATGCTCAAGGACGATCTTAAGTTTTCTAAACCAGCTATTGAAATTCAAACCATTCAACTTGTCACTATCCAATATGGACCTTAATGATAAATTAGTGGCCATTTTCTGCATAAAAAAAAATTAAAGTTTATTAGTATATAAATTGATTCAGTCTAAAGACTTGGACTTTAGTCTAAAGATTCTCCCACTATTTTGTTCAAATTGGCAGCCTCTACACCCTAATTCGAAAATTATTCTTAATTCTTTAGTGGGCACTAAGATCTACACAGACTACATACAGGCCCAAGTGAAGCTTGGCCAATCCATATGCATCTAAGAGTAGGTTTAAAACCAATTGTTTCCCCAAATAATTCTTAGTGTTCAGTTTTGCCCCATGTTCCTCTTCAGCAGGCATGGAGTGCCTCCACTGAAAGTTTTGGTTAGGTCCAACCATTAAATGATATAATCAGTGTAACCTATCAATAGACAACCAAGCCCGAGTGAAGCTCGGCTCACCTGACTGTCTATTTGATAGTATGCTGACTTATCATATAATGAATGATAATTCCGATGGTTGATAAGCACCAGGAATGGAGTGCCTCCAATGATTATCAAGACATCGGACTCATTATCACCCACCTTAATGGGAGGCTATAATCTAGTTATCATATAACTATTTTATTTTAAGGACCTAATAATTTTAGAGGATTTAATAATATGAAGATAAATTGACTAATCAAGTTCTTCCACTGAATCTATGAAATCGGTAGAATGAAACAAGATTAAGTCAGGTTAAGTCACCTAAATCAGTCAGACTAATTTCCTTACAGGCATGGGTCAACCAAAATCAGGTAAATGATCTGAATCATAAATGGTTCACCATATTGACCAGGTGAGTGAGATCGATGGGAGGGATATGCCATTAACTCGTTAAAGACGCATCAATACGAGTAGCTCCCAATTAAAAACCATTCGATCGTTGATCCTAGTAACTTACCAACTCACCTTGACACCATATGGTTAACCAATTTTGATTTGACCATCTAAGAGATTCATGCTCAACCACGGAGCTAATCTACTTCCATTTGGTTTAATCAAAGACATGATCAACTACAACTATTTGATTTAGAGCATTCTTAACCTAATCTAATTAATTAGATTTGATCAAATACTCCTTTAGTCCAGTTGATTTAAACCTTAGGGTCTAACCCTTTATGGACCTGATTTAGCTAACCCAAAAGATTAAATATGTGACATGCATATTTCAATCAAGCATCACTTGAATTATGTTACTACTCATAATTTCTATATTTAGATCATATCTAAAAAGATTATGAATTAATATTTGACATTCAAATAAAACTCTCATAAATATTTGTATGTTTCATAACATAGACTACAAGCCATCATATCTCATATCTATGTTTTATACTAAACATGCAAATATCATGCTTTTATACAACATCAATAAAACATTTTGAGAGTGTGTGTAATCTATGTTTTGATGCCAAAACTCAATTTAAATTTTCTTTAGACTAAGCATCGATGATAAAACAATCGCATATGTCACAGAATACCTCATTGAATGGATAATTTGGATTTTTAATCCATCTGTGACCATATGGCCTTGTGATCAGTTTTAGCCATAATTACACAATTAATAAGAATCATTGCTCTGATACCATTTGTAGGAAGAAATAAACTTCGAGGCATGCATATTTTAAAATTTTGATAACTATTATCAATGCGGAAGCTAAAAGATTACATATTAATTATCTAATATGCATCAAGATCATATCTTTGCCTTATATATAGGATCGCTTGATCTAAAATATGTATATAAATAATCATCAAGATCATATCTTGATCCTCAACGTAAGAAGTCGTACTTCTTACCTTGAATCATGCCTTAAGGTTTAGGGATCATATCACTAACCTTAAGGGTAGTTAGTAATCCTTTTGTGCTCTGCAGCCGTTCAATCATCTGGCCTCTATTATCGTCCACGCGAAGCCCCAAATGATCGAATTTTCGAGAGTGCTAGCTCGCGGAAAAATAACTTTGCTGATCTTAAATCCTTCCACTTGAATCTTCCTCCAAGATCCACCAAACTTTTGCTAACACCAGAGTCACCATGATTTTCTATTCTAACTTTTTATAATTACAATCCATGACATGTCGTGTGTTATTGTTCTGTGTAATCTGGTGAGGGATGTCCTCTATTTATAGTCTCATTTTAGCCTGCCCATTGAATTCTGACATTAAGAATTTGTCGTTTGGCAAAAAGCAAAGAGACGTCGAACCAAAGAGCCGCGGCGCTTGGTTAATTCCGATGTTGGTGAAAACCAAGAGACATGGCATTTTGTTAATTCCAACGTCGGTGAGAACTAAAGAGATGTGAATTCTAACACTTAGAATTCCATCGCTGGTTGATTCAAAGAGGCACATTAATTACACTTTAATTCTAACATTTAGAATTCCGATGGAAATGGTTTGGAGAGGATTAAATTAATACATTAAATTCTAAATAAGAATTTAATCTCTCAGACATTAGTTATCTCATCATGTGAGATACTTATGTGAGAGGTTTAGGTTCAGGTGATGGTTTAATCTGATCTAAATTTATTGGACTGAACCCACATAGATCATGGCCCTAGCCCAAATTAAAATCAAATTTGGCTAGTCCTGAATCTATTTAAATCCAAATCAAGTCTAATTTCAAATCAATATTTGAAATTGATTAGTCCTTCTAATAGACTTAAACCAAATTGAATCTTATTCACTTGTACTTAACTCAATTGAGATAATTCAATCAATCAAATTGATTAATTAAATCATATACGATTCTTAATCGTTGATCAGCAAATAGATCATCCTAGGAAACTTCTATGCGTGTGACTCTCTAGGTTCGAACCTAAGCAAGTAGCATAGAAATAACTTTTTATACTAATCGATGTGTCCATCTAGCAATGGAACCCGACGTCCGGATAGGTCGAAGAGTTGCCGAGCAAACTCCAAGAACCCTAAGAAATAGTTACCGTATAATTCATCCTCTTGACCACAAATGCTAAGGATGGCTTAAGAGCTGTCAACTCTAAACAGCGAATCCATAAAGTGATTTCAATTTTAGTGATCATGTGACTTTCACATGAAGTGCCTTGGCCAAGGCCTTGCTAAATTGAAACACAAGCATTTCTCCTTTTAACGGGATAGGTCAAATTCCATCTTGATCCACAACTGACTATCACAAGTACTTGACTGCACCCAGTAACCTTTTGTAGCTGGATTAGAAATCCAGGTGGTCCGGCACCTAAGTACAATGAGTTGCTTGCAAGTCACTGGTTGTGATCTTCAGGTCTAAAGGATACTTAAACCCATATCTTCTTGGATTAATTCTTGACAGTAGAGTATCCAAAAATGAGTCACGTTCGATGAAATGTACTCCTACACTTTCACCTGTATGTCATATTAGTGTCTCTACACTCCTTGGTTAAGAGGACAACCACAAATATGATATACAATGTCCTATAATTGATAGTACTATGGCCCTGTCATAGTATATCATTTGGTCGCGAACTCTTTTAAGGACCTTCAAAGATAAATCCTCCTTTATCGTGAAGGAAGATCCTGAGGGCTTCATTACTATTAGAAGTTTTAAGAAGATGTTTTTTGTAATGAATAAACTGCCAAATAACTTTTATTAATATATCAATTTATATACAATTTACATTAGCACAATCATCAAATGATTGGCTTTAGGATACAATTTCCAACAACTAGGTTATGCCTTTTGGTTTAAAAAATGCAGGCGCAACCTACCAAAGGCTGGTAAATAAAGTTTTCAAGGAGCAAATCGGTTGGAACATAGAGGTGTATGTTGATAATATGCTGGTGAAAAGCAAGGAGCATCCCAGCATATCAAAGATCTTATAGAAAGCTTCACGATGCTTCAGAAGTATCAAATGAAGCTTAACCCAACCAAATGTGCTTTCGGAACTAACTCTAAAATGTTCTTGGGTTTCATGGTCTCACAACGAGGTATTGAGGCTAATCCATAGAAAATCCAAGCCTTGCAATAGATGGTGTCTCCGGGGTCAATCAAAGAAGTGCAGCGTCTCACCGGGAGGATAGCGGCTCTCAATAGTTTTGTTGCCCGGCCAGCTTAAAGGTGCTTGTCCTTTTTCAAAGTGCTCCAATCGGTTAAGAACTTTTAATGAACTCCGAACTGTCAAAATCCTTCAAAGATCTTAGAAAATACCTCAGCTCATCGTCTCTCCTTAGTCGTCCGAAGCCGAGAGAAATGTTGTATCTATACCTGGTGGTCTCTAAGGATACTATTGGATCTATTTTGATCAGAGAAGAAAACCAAGTTCAAAAGCTGGTTTATTATGTTAGCAAATTGCTTCGAGACGCTGAGATGAGATATACCCAAATCGAGAAGATGGTGTTGGCTCTGATAACATCAGTCCGAAAGCTGCGGCCATATTTCCAAGCACACACTGTAACAATTTTGACTGACCAACCCATCAAGTCAATTATCCATTGTCTAGAAACATCGGAAAGAATGACCAAATGAGCTGTTGAATTGAGCGAGCATGATATCCAATATCAGCCTCGTCTTGCCATCAAGGCATAGGTCCTGGACACAAAGATAGCTCCACTCCGGACACCCCCAAGCAGCCGAGGCCCGGTGCCCTGTGGCTGCTCCATGCCGACGGATCCTACAGCGCAAGCGGTTTGGTGCTGGCTTAGTCCTCACTAGCCTAGAGGGGACAACCTTTGAGTATGGCATCCGTTTCTCATTCCCAGCCTCCAATAATGAAGCAGAATATGAGGCCCTACTTGCTGGACTTTGCATCGCCCGTAAACTCAAGGTTGAAAAGCTGAATGCCTACACCGACTCTCAATTGGTGACTGGCCAAGTGCAGGAAGAATTTGAAGTTAGGAAGCCGAACATGGTTCGGTATCTTCAAAAGGTGCGTGATTTGTCTTCCTGCTTTACTGAATTTAAAGTTATTCAAATCCCAAGAACTAAAAATGCACATGCTGACCTTTTATCCCATCTGACAACCATGGACACAATGGATCTCGAGCGGAAGTTCCACTTGGAAGTCCTGAAGAAGCCAAGCATTGCCGATGCTGATCAAATAATGCAGATTAATGCTGAACCATCCTGGCTAGACCCCATATTCAAGTATCTCAAGGAGGGGTTGCTCCCTATTGACAGAAAAGAAGCAAGGAAGCTAAAGATGCAATCGTCTCATTATGTCCTACTTGATGATCGGCTATATAAACGATCATTCTCCATGCCATTGCTTAAATGCCTTCGTCCGTCAGAGGCTGATTATGTTTTCGGGAAGTTCATGAAGGCATTTGTGGTAGTCACCTTGGCAGCCGAGCTCTATGCCACAAAGTGCTACGCCAAGGATATTATTGGCCCACCATGCAAAGGGATGCTGATAACTTGGTCCGAGCTTGTGACTCATGCTAGCGACATTCAAATGTCCAGAGGCTCCCCTCTGCCCACCTAACACCGTATCATCTGCATGGCCCTTTTCCAAGTGGGGAATGGACATTCTTGGTCCTTTTCCCCTTGCCACTGGACAAAGGAAGTTCTTGTTTGTAGCCATCAACTATTTCACCAAGTGGGTCGAGGTCGAGGCAGTCGACCAGATAACCGAGGCTCGGGCTAGAGACTTCGTATGGAAATCTATCATTTGTCAGTTCATTCTTCCTCATACCATCATCACCGACAATGGAAGACAGTTTGACAATCCTAAATTTTGGGAGTTCTGTGAGGACCACGACATCTTTCATCGTCTCACTTTGGTCGGATATCCTCAAGCCAATGGAGAAGCCGAGGTAACCAACCGAACCCTTCTGCAGGGTAT
The DNA here is from genome assembly GCA_900491605.1 of Calamus simplicifolius. NCBI lineage: Eukaryota > Viridiplantae > Streptophyta > Magnoliopsida > Arecales > Arecaceae > Calamus > Calamus simplicifolius. The sequence continues at coordinate 521,854 of UESW01004614.1, read as the reverse complement.
TAAGGCCCGACTCAACAGAGCGCAAGGTAGATGGGCAGAAGAACTTCATCATGTGCTGTGGGCTTATCGAACCACTGAGAGAATCCCCATAGGCCAGACTCCGTTCAAAATGGCTTTTGGCATAGAAGTTGTCATCCCTATGGAGGTTGGACTCCCATCTTCTCGGGTGGAGAGCTATTTGGAAGAATCCAATGACGAGCAGCTGCAAACCAATCTGGATTTAATAGAAGAAGTCAGGGAGAAAGCCCAAATCTGAATGGCAACCTATCAGTAGAGGGTAGCTCGTTACCATTCCACCAGAGTCAAAGGAAAATCCTTCCTCCCTGGCGATTTAGTACTCCGGAAGGCATCTATTTCAAAGCCATTGGAACAAGGGAAATTATCTCTGAATTGAGAAGGCCCCTATCAAGTTACTGAAGTGATCAGCTGGCACTTACAGACTTCAGGATCTTGATGGAAAATCTATCCCGAGGACATGGAGTTCGGATAATCTTTGTATATATCACCAATAAAGTATGCCCCCACTGAACCCACTTTATTTACAATGGCGAAACTTCATTTTTGAAATCTGCAATGTTTTTGTTTTAATTGCTTTTTCTAAAGACTATGATGAGAAGCAAGTTTTGCCCTGTAATCTCTTAAGGCTCGGCAGGGCCGAGTGATCTTCGTACTTTGGCAGCGCCAAGTAAAATAGAATCTTTCAAGCCTCAGCAGGGCTGAGTGATCTCCATACCTTGGCAGTGCCAAGTAAATTATAATCTTTCAAGCCTCGGCAGGGCTGAGTGATCTTCGTACCTTAGAAGCGCTAAGTAAAATATAATCTTTCAAGCCTCAGCAGGGCCGAGTGATCTCCATACCTTGGCAGCGCCAAGTAAAATATAATCTTTCAAGCCTCAGCAGAGCCGAGTGATCTTCGTACCTTGGCAGCGCCAAGTAAAATATAATCTTTCAAGCCCTAGCAGGGCCAAGTGATATTCGTACCTTGGTAGCACCAAGTAAAATATAATCTTTCAAGCCTTGACAGGGCCGAGTGAGCTTCATACCTTGGCAGCGCCAAGTAAAATATAATCTTTCAAGCCTCGGCAGGGCCGAGTGACCTCCGTACCTTGACAACGCCAAGTAAAATATAATCTTTCAAGCCTCGGTAGGGCCGAGTGATCTCCGTACCTTGGCAGTGCCAAGTAAAATATAATCTTTCAAGCCTCAGTAGGGCCGAGTGATCTTTGTACCTTGCAACACAAAGTAAAATATAATCTTTTAAGCCTCGGCAGGGCCGAGTGATCTCCGTACCTTGGCAGAGCCGAGTAAAATATAATCTTTCAAGCCTCGGCAGGGCCGAGTGATCTCCGTACCTTGGCAGCGCTGAGTAAATAGAATCTTTCAAGCCTTGGCAGGGCCGAGTGATTTTCATACCTCGACAACGCCAAGTAAAATTCAATCTCTTGAACCTCGGTACAACCGAGTGATTCCTTCAAAGTATTAGCAGAGCCAGTCAATTTTTCTGATGTTTTAGCATGACTTAATTGCATTGCCACATCTCGATAGATCTAAACGACTTTTCTTTGCATTTTGGTAGAATCAGATAAATCATTCCTTTCTAAGGTAAGGTTTGTTTCCTTTTTCAGCATGACCAAGCCTACAATGGAAACAGGCAGAGCCGCCCAGGCCTCCTCCTAAACTAAATAGAGGCAAATATCCTCTCCGCAAAGGTCTAAGCGAGACCATATGGTTAGAATGCCTACTCAAGTTGAAATGCTTAAAACGTTGCTGACGTTATGAACTGGCACCGACATAGGAAAGGCGAGGCATTGTGAGGCTTGCACAAAATGACTCTTATGTTGTCGAAAGGTAAAGATACAAAAGAAGCCTTTCTTTATTTATAATAAGAGATTACAACCTCTTGAGAGGTATTACAAGTGCACTATAGCAAAGGAAATAAAATAAAATAAAATGCTCGGGTGAGCAACTCCAATTGATGACATTGCTTCCGCTTTCGATCCAAGAAATCAGAGAAACCAGGCGGCTCTATTGAGTTGCTGGTTAATGCCAAAGAACAAAGGAAGCACCCCGGTGCTGCTCATTTTCTATCTTCTAGGAAGCCATCCCATGGGCCCCTCCATTGGATAAACTAAGGGATCCAAACTGGACTGAAAGCCCGTGGGTGCCAATGCCGAGGATGCCCTCAATTAGCGCGCTGAGTTGCTAGTCACTTCCTAAGAACATAGACAGCAACCCAACGCTGCTTACCTTCCTCCTCATTAAGAGTCGGATGATGGACCCCGGATAGATGAACTAAGGGATCCAACATGGCGTTTAGCCAAGATGAACTGAGGATGAAGGAAAGTTCATGAAAGCCAGGGGCCCATAAATGTTTGCATTTCTAGTGGTCTGAAGGGCCCCATGGCAAGTGAAAGGAGCCATACAGAGAGCACATGTGTGCACTCCCCGTATGACCCCTGTATCCATCCCTGTGCGCTCTCTGTATGACCTCCGAGACTCCTCCTCTGAGGACTGCTTGCTCTTTAGCAATTTCTCCATCACCCCAACTATCGGGATCAAACCAACTTTCAAAAGAGCAATCTAACCTCACTACCTTTGACCTCGACAAGATAGGAGCCATGAGAATCTCTTTAATCGATGGAGCAGAAGGCCTTTGGGGAGTATTCGGACACCTTCCGCTCCCCCCCCCCCCCCTTTTTTATGGGCAACGGGCTGAGAATGATCATTAATTGAGGGGAGACTTCGGAATTCAAAACGCCACAATTGCACTATATTTGGAGCCACGTGGTGCACCATAGAAAAAGAGGGCGCATCCCAAGATGAGTTAGGCATGCCTTTCAGGCCATGACGAAGGATAAAAGATTTCCTTCCGATCTCGAGTTAAGAGCTTTAAATGCCAAGAACTGCCTACAGATCTTCGGGATACAATAGCCCTGGAAAATCCTCTGTCGAAAGCGACGTTGTCCAATAGCAATCAAATTCTTAGCGCATACGCGAAGTGAATGTGTATTGAAAAGGACCAAGTATTAACAATGAATAAACGACCAAAGAGAAAATGAGACTGTCCCTGATAAGCCGCAAGCTATTTCGTCTACTTCGGCAAGAGGTAAACCAAATTTCTGCTTTGGTTAAACTAAGCTATCCGCCTTGCTTCGGCCATAATTAAAGTGTTTCCTCTGTTTTGGCATTTTGAACCATTCATTTTACTTCGGTCGGAGCCAAAATAATATCCTAGCAAAGCCAATCAGCCCCATACTTTGGCGAATCTAATCGAATCAGCCTTGGTCAAGCCGGGCGATTCATTCGAAATTGCTAAAAGTTATCCCATCCTAAATTATGGCTCATCCGCAATGAGCTATAAACATAAGGAGACAATAAACAAGCGAAAAGATCATTTGAAAAGTGATACCCAAAACAATAGAACACATGAGGGAAAATGAAAAATTCATTCATTAAGTAAATTTTGACCAAGTTACGAGTAAAAGAAACAAAAATACAAACAACCTTCATGAATCAGGGTTCGGGTTCGGCTTCGGGGGCTCCCTTAACGATGTTCGAAAGAGATTGGCTTGGTTCACCCACTTCAAATGTAGCCGAGAGAGGAGCCTCGGGCTCTTCTACATCAGGGTGAGGACATCCTTCTGGAACCACAACTCCATCGGCGCCCAGAATGGATTCGAGGTCGACATCTAAAATTTCCTCATATTCAGCCTCGGCAGACACTTCGATCCTCGAGGTCCGGGTGTCATAATACTTAGCCTCTAAGAAGGACAGGTCTAACTCTGGGTACACCCAAGAGATTTTTGCTCATGTCTCCTCTTCACCATATCGAAATGCCTCGGTGTAGGCCGCCTTATGCTCATCAAGAAACTGAGTAGAATTTTTGTATTCTTCCATGGCCAGAGCAGCCCTTTGTTAGCCTCGGCTACCTGACCTTCCAGTTTGGAATTCATCTGGCAGCTCGAGGCCAACTCCTCTTAATACTTTCAGCTGGTTCTGGACCTCGAGCCCTGTTGACCCCAGATCGATTTTGATGATTACAAAACAATTAGGCAAATCTAAGCTTGATACAGGGAAGTTCGGTCACCTTGCAAGTAAGTATCTGCGTGCAAAATTTCATTGGTAAGAAAGTACTTCATTTAATTGCTTTGAATATTTTTTATTAGCTTGGAGTTAACTGGTTAGCTAGCTTGTTATTCCATTTAGCTAACTGGCATGACTTTCAGCTAACTGGAAACATTCTCAGTGCTTGGGCCGAACGTCATTGATTTTAGCTAGCTGGTTAGCTAGCTTGTTAGCTAGGGATCCTTCAGCTAACTAATCTTCACGTCACTGTGTTGGCCGAACACTCTCCTTTTCTAGCTAACTGGTTAGCTAGCGTGGTGCTGATAGCTAACTGGAATTTCTTTTAGTTGCCTGGCCGAATTGCCTCAAATTCTAATTAACTGTTGAGCTAGCTGCCCTTCTAGCTAGCTAGCAGTTCCTTTAGCTAACTGCTTAGCTAACTATTTATCCTGGAGCTAACTGGTTAGTTAACTATTTTTACAAGCGTGTGGCCGTGCATTTTAAAATTTAGTTAGCTGAAGAGCTAGCTCCTCTCTCCACTGGCCATTTGCTTTCTCTGCTTAGCTAACTGGAAAGCTAGCCTTTTCGTTAGTTAGCTGGAGAGCTAACTAAGCTGGTTCCTTACTATTTTTGAATTTAGTTAGCTAGTGAGCTAACTGGCTATCTTTTAGCTACTAAAGAGCTAACTCTCCATCTCCTGTTTTCCTGCAGCGAGAGCTTTTTTTTAGTTAGCTGGGGAGCTAACTGGCATTCAACGAACTTTCTTCTGATTTTTTGTTTTGCCTGTTAGTTAGCTGGAGAGCTAACTATCCATTTTTAGTTAGCTGGTGAGCTAACTAGTGTTCTGAACTTTTTGTCCTGGCCATTGCTTTTTCTGTTAGTTAGCTAGAGCTAACTAGCAACCTGTTTAGCTAACTAATGAGCTGCCTCTGGACGTTCTTTTTCAACCTTGGCCTCTCTTGTGAGCTAGCTGACTAGCTAGCTGGGGACTTTTGCTTAAGTCTTGGCCGAATGGTTTCTTGCTTCAGCTGCCTGGAGTTATTTTCAGCCAACTACCGCCTGAGTTCTTGAGTTTGCTTTCTCTCTTACTCTCTCTCTATTGCTATTTTAAGCTACATTTAACTTTTGGATTTTTGAATTTTTGCAGTGCTCTTCCTTCCTCAAATGGAGATCTGCATTCAATGCTTAAGGGAAACATTTTAACGGTTATATTTTCTTCCTTTTATTTCCATTTGTTCCTAATGTATCTAACGGATCTTTTCTTGTTGGATGATTATAAATAGGTGGGATTTGAAGCACACCACGATTGAAAAAGATTTTAAAGAGAAAAAATCCAAGAAAAGAGCCTTATTGCATATTGTTGAGTGGTTGCTGTGCATTCAAGTTCATTCATTGCTCCAAAAAGTCGTCCGGATCATTGAAGCTTTTCAAGCAATCAAGACTTCAGCTACTTCAACCTCGTTCATTTATTGCTGAGTTTATTGCTTCAAAAATTGTAAAGTATACTCTGAATATTTGCTCATTGTAGGAGCTTCTCTTTACATTCCTGATTATTTTGTAAAAGGGTTAGTGTTAACCCTGATTATTGTTGGCTTCCTTGTGCCTTGAAACAAGAGGACTAGCCTAGGTTTGGCTAGGGGGTTTTGGCTTCCTTGTGCGTGAAACAAGAGGACTAGCCTGGTTTGGCTAGGGGTTTTTGGCTGCCTTGTGCCGTATAAACAAGAGGGCTAGCCTGGTTCGGCTAGAGGTTGTAATCGTTGTGATACGATTAGTGGAATTCCCAAAGGTTTTGGGGAGTGGATGTAGGTGCTGAGTTTGGCACCGAACCACTATAAACTTCTGTGTGTTTGTGGTTGTTTGATTCTCTCTGTTATTATTCTGTGCACTCCACTACACCGCTGCAAATCAAATTAGGGTTTAAGCACATACTTGCATAGTAATTAATTTTTTTTAAATAACCCAATTCACCCCCTCTTGGGTTGCTACATCTGGGCAACAAGTGGTATCAGAGCAGCGTGCTCTTGATTTCTATAGCTTTGATTAGCTTGGAGCCAAAGATCAGTAGTAATCCCAATGGTTCTATGTTGACTGAAGGACAATCAACTAATAGACCACCTTTGTTCAATGGAACAAATTACACATATTGGAAAGCACGAATGAAAATCTTCATTCAAGCACTAGATTATGATTTATGGGGAATCATAATTAATGGACCACACACACCCACTATTATGATTGAAAATATTAATATTGCAAAGCCTGAATCTGAATGGGATGAGCAAGATAAGAAATTAGCTCAATTAAAGGCTATGAATGTTCTTTATTGCTCTCTTGATGCAAATGAGTTTAATCGCATATCTACTTATGTCTGCTAAGAAATATGGGATAGACTTGAAGTCACCCATGAGGGTACAAATCAAGTCAAGGAATCCAAAATAAATATGCTTGTTCATAAGTATGAATTATTTAAGATGGATCCTGCTGAAAATATTACTGATATGTTTACAAGATTTACTGATATTATTAATGGATTGAAAAGTCTTGGAAAATCTTATGCTAACAGTGATCTTGTTAGAAAAATCTTAAGATCTTTACCTAGGACATGGGAAGCAAAAGTCACTGCAATTCAAGAAGCAAAAGATCTCAACAATTTATCACTTGAAGAGTTGGTCGGTTCTTTGATGACTCATGAACTTCAGCAACGACAACATATGATGAAGATGAATCAAAGAAGAAAAGGACTATGGCATTGAAGAGTGTAACTCAAGAAGATGAAAGTGAAGAAACCACTAGTGACAGTGAGAAAGATGATGAAATGCACTTATTTCAAGGAAATTTAAAAGGTTCATGAAGAGAAAGAAATTTAAAAAAGAAAAAATTTGTCAAAGGAGATCATAGCAAAGATAAGAGTGAACCTCCTACATGCTATGAGTGCAAGAAGCCTGGACACATCAGACCAGATTGTCCACTATTAAAGAAAGGATCTAAAAGAATAAAGAAGAAGGCAATGATGGCCACTTGGAGCGACAGTGAAGCAACAAGTTCAGAAGATGAAGAGAAAACTGAAGTTGCAAATGTTTGCTTCATGGCTGATAATGATGAGGTAAGCCCTAACTTTTTAGATGACTTTACCTTTGATGAATTACAATGTGCATTTTATGAACTTATTGATGATTTTGCAAATTTAAGTTCAAAAAGCAAAGAATTGAAAAATGAAATCAAAAATCTTACTCTTGAAAAAGAAAGAATTTCAAAGGATAATGAATCATTGTTAAAGGAAAACCAAGATTTGAAAAATGAAGTGGATAAATTAAAACCAATTGTTGATAGATTTAGTCTAAGTTCAGAAAAATTAGAAATGATTTTAAATAGTCAAAGAGCTGTTTACAATAGAGCTGGTCTTGGATACAATACTTTTGAAAGACAAAAATTTCTGAAAAATATTTATGAGCATGCTGATGATTCTACTAAAATTACATGTTTTAAATGTGGAAAAATTGGACACAAAGCTTATATTTGTCAAACACAAAAGATAAGAAAAATATGGGTTCCAAAAGGAACCATTTTGACTAACCCTAAAGGACCCAAGAAAGCTTGGGTACCTAAGAACAAAATTAAAATTGTGTATGCAGGTGTGTCTTGCAACCCGAGCAATTAAAAGACAATGGTACTTGGATAGCGGGTGCTCAAGACACATGACCGGTGATGAATCGCAATTCATCACTTTGGAAGCAAAAGATGGAGGTGTTGTTACTTTCGGTGATAATGGCCAAGGAAAAATAATTGGCATTGAAAAATAGGTATCACACCTCATGCTTATATTGATAATGTTTTGCTTGTGAAAGGACTGAAACATAATTTACTTAGCATTAGTCAATTATGTGACAAAGGATTTAATGTTACATTTGAATCATCTTATGCATTGTTAAAATCCTGCTAATGAAAACATGAAATTTGTTGGTCATAGGCATGGTAATGTATACATTGTTAATTTAAATGATTTGCATGATCAAAATATTGATTGCCTAGTTGCTACTAATAATAAAACTGATAATAGTTGGTTATGGCATCGTAGGCTAGCTCATGCAAGCATGGATTTACTATCTAAATTAATTAAAAAGGATTTAGTACATGGTTTGCCAAAACTTGTTTTTGAAAAAGATAAGATTTGTAATGCTTGTCAATTTGGAAAACAAACCCGAGTTTCTTTTAAATCAAAGAATTTGTTTCAACCACTAGACCTTTGGAGCTCTTGCATATGGATTTATTCGGTCCTACAAGAACAACTAGTCTAGGAGGTAAAAGATACGGTTTTGTTGTTATTGATGATTTCTCTCGCTTTACATGGGTTTTATTTCTAGCTAGTAAAGATGAAGCATTTTCAGCATTTCAAAAATTATTTAAAAGAATTACAAACGAAAAGAATTCTTCTGTTTTATCGATACGAAGTGATCATGGAAAAGAATTTGAAAATAAATCTTTTGAAGAATTTTGTAATGAAAATGGAATTGAACATAATTTTTCTGCACCAAGAACACCACAACAAAATGGAGTAGTTGAAAGAAAGAATAGAACATTAGAGGAAATGGCGCGTACCATGTTGTGTGAAAGCAATCTTCCAAAATATTTTTGGGCAGAAGCTATTAACACTGCATGTTATTTTAAATCGTGCATTAATCAGACCTGTTTTGAAAAAGACTCCATATGAACTTTGGAAAGGAAGAAAACCTAATATAAGTTACTTTCATGTTTTTGGATGCCGATGTTTTGTATTAAATAATGGAAAATCAAACCTTGATAAATTTGATGCTAAGTCTGATGAAGGAATTTTTCTCGGATATTCTTTACATAGTAGAGCTTTTAGAATATTCAACAAAAAGACTTTAGTAGTTGAAGAATCAATTCATGTTATCTTTGATGAATCTAATGATCTTCCATCAAGGAAGGGAAAAGGTATAAATGATGCAGATGACATTGAAGATCAATTCAAGGACATCACACTGAAGGATAAGAGACACAGATACACAAGAGGTAAATGAAGAAGGGAACGCTGACCTACCTGAAGCCTCACAAGGTAATGATGAATTAGAAAGAGGATGGAGGTATGTTCTTAGTCACCCTAAAGATCAAATTATTGGTGATCCTTCTCAAGGAGTTAGAACTAGATCATCATTTAGAGATGCTTGTAATAATTTAGCATTTGTATCTAAAATTGAACCTAAATGTTATGATGATGCTAAAAATGATGTTGATTGGATTAATGCCATGCATGAGGAACTTAACCAATTTGAAAGAAATAATGTTTGGACTCTTATTGAAAGACCTCATGATCATCAAATTATTGGAACTAAATGGGTTTATAGAAACAAATTAGATGAACATGGTAATATAATTAGAAATAAGGCAAGATTAGTAGCTAAGGGTTATAATCAAGAAGAGGGAATTGATTTTGATGAAACTTATGCCCCTGTTGCTAGATTAGAAGCTATTAGATTACTTCTTGCTTATGCTTGTTATATGAATTTTAAATTATATCAAATGGATGTTAAAAGCGCTTTCTTGAATGGATATATTGCTGAACAAGTTTTTGTGGAACAACCACCCGGCTTTGAAAATCACTTGTTTCCAAACCACGTTTTCAAATTAAACAAAGCTTTGTATGGTTTGAACAAGCGCCCCGGGCATGGTATGAAAGATTAAGCAAATTCTTGATTAGTAATGATTTTATTCGAGGAACTGTGGATACAACTTTATTTATTAAAAGACAAAATAAAGATATATTAATTATTCAAATCTATGTTGATGATATCATATTTGGTGCCACTAATGATTCTTTGTGCAAAGACTTTGCTAAGCTTATGCAGGGAGAGTTCGAGATGAGTATGATGGGTGAGCTGACCTACTTCCTCGGACTCAAATTAAACAAAGCAAAGATGGATCTTCATAAGCCAATCCAAATATACCAAAGAAATGATCAAGAAGTTTGGCATGGAGACATCCAAGAGTATCGGTACCCCTATGAGCTCATCATGTAGACTTGAATCTTATAATTCTGAAAAATCTGTTGATTTAAAATTATATAGAGGCATGATTGGATCATTATTATATTTAACTGCTAGTAGGCCAGATATTTTATTTAGTGTTTGCATGTGTGCAAGATATCAAGCCAATCCTAAAGAATCACACTTGCTTGCTGTTAAAAGAATATTTAAATATTTAAATGGAACAATAAATTTGGGTATATGGTATGATAAACAATCTAGCATTGACTTAATAGGATACACTGATTCTGACTTTGCTGGATGTAAATTAGATAGGAAATCAACCACTGGAACTTGCCAGTTTCTAGGTGTTAACTTAATTTCATGGTTTAGCAAAAAGCAAACTTCAGTAGCATTGTCTACGGCCGAGGCCGAATACATTGCAGCTGGAAGTTGCTGTGCTCAAATTTTATGGATTAAGCAACAGCTAGAAGATTATGGTATTAAACAAAAGGCATACCTATAAAATGTGATAATACAAGTGCAATAATTTAACTAAGAATCCTATTCAACATTCCAGAACTAAACATATTGAAATTAGACATCATTTCATTAGAGATCATGTTAATAATGGAAATGTTGTTATTGAATTTTTAAATACTGAAAAATCAAATTGCTGATATTTTCACTAAGCCTCTTGATGAAACAAAATTTTATGAAATCAGAAGAGAATTGGGAATGTTTGATCCAACCATTTAATGAATCAATTAATGAATTGATATGATATCTAATTGATGTGACATCTTTTAAATCAAATCAATTAAAGGAACATCCTGTCAAATTAATTGCTTGAGTATGCTGTATGCTTTAAGTCTTTTCATCTTTATGAATGCCAACTGTTATACTTCCTTAAATCCATCCACCAACCGGACGTTTGAAGCCTTTTGATTTTATTCATGGCAGTTACCTGACCAGGCAACCAAACAGTCACCTGGCCAGCTAACCATCAAGCCATCTCCTATATAAACTTTTTACCAATCAATTTTTCATTCCACGATCGTCTCCCTCAACCGAGCGTCTTCACCGAGCGTCCTCTCTCCCTCTCATCCTCTCTTCATTCCATTAATCCTTTCTTTCCTTCATTCATTCAATCTCCATCTAGAAGAAGTTGATGGCTCCCAAGAAGAAGGCAGTCGCTAGAGATGATGATTGTGCCGATCTTCGCCGGAAGTCTTCTACGTCTTCATCTCAAATCAACTCCCTTCTTGCATCTAAATCCTTTGCTCATGGAAGGTTAGTAGATTTTAACTTCTTAGAACAAGAAGGTTTTAAAATTGGAAATCTTTTAGTTAATCAAGGTTGGGATAAGCTTCTTTCTACCAAGAGACCTATTTATCCTGAGCTTATTAGGGAATTTTATGAAAATATCTCTTTTGGTAGTGGAACTATCTCTTCCTTTGTGAAAAAGACTAAAATCGACCTAGACTGCAAAACGTTAGGATGTGCTCTTAATATTCCATCTGATGGTTTCTTAGAAATTCCTCCCAGTGAACGTGGATATAAAATTAGGTTTAATCCTTAATATTGATGATACTGAAGCTAGTAATATTGAAACTCTAGATGCCAACATGTTATCTGTAGAAAATAGCTTTTCATAGTATCATGCCAAAATTCCTAGCCCCTCGTGCTGGTTCGTTTAATGTAGTAAATGATAGGGACATATGCATAATGTATGACATCTTAATAGAAGACCCTGTTGATTACCTCAACTAATGATGACCGTAATGAAAGAATCCTTGTCTAGATCTAAGGCTGCATTGCCCTACGGAATGTTTCTCACTTATGTATTTGAGTTTTTCAATATTAAGCTTAAGGAGAAACTGCAGTGGCATTACGTCACTCTGACGTTTTTAATGCTCATTCACTGCACCGTATGGACTTTGCCAAAGGGATGGTATTTGGTTAAAGTTAGGTCTAGAACAGGTCAATCTAGTATGCCACCGCCCTTGAACTCAATCTGCTTGTTCTCCTCAAACTTCTTCAACTTTGACTTCAACCAACCGAATCCTTACCTTGCTGCTATGACTGATGACCAAAATCCTTTTCAATCTGATCCACCCAAATGAATGCTCCTGGATCTTCTTATCGCAATGACAACCCAAGCTCCTGCTCCTCTTCCTGTAGTCGTATAAGTGATGATCAAATTCGCATATTATCAATGAATTGACCCTTGCCACTTCTAGTCGAAGCTCTGGTGACAGTGCTTCTTCTGTCAATGATCAGACTCTTGTACCACATATCTTCTGTTTTTGAAAACATGTCTCAGTTTAAACTTATTCTTGAAAGGCTTGTTCATGATGTGAACATTCTTAATGGAAGAGTTTTTCATCACAATGAATCTGTCATGGACGGATCCTAAAAGAGATAAATTTCCTAAAAGGTAAGCTTGAAATTTTGAAACTAAGGCAGAGTGGGTAGAATATCAAATGAGATCGACAGAGACCCAGACCCGGGATGCAGCAAACGCTGTTGACCATTGGACTGCAACCCTCTCAAGGCTGAGTCAACTCATGGAGACTCTCATCACTCTTTCTGCCGCCTCTGCGCCTGATGCTTCTTTTTCTCATCCGCACCTTTGGACTCCACCACGGCCTTCCTCCGACAAGCCTGGATCTTCAAACAAGCCAAATGTTTCTTCAGTGCATATTTCTTCTTCTGATGACGACAAGTGATTGTTTGACTTATGTTGTACCGTACTTAGTACTTTTTGTATGCATGTTTATGACTATGTTTATGACTTGAACCATGGCATGTAATGTTTGTATACTCTATTTTGTAATGATCTGAATGACTGCTCAAATTATGTATGAATGTTAACATCTCCTTGATATATTATGCTTAAATTTATTGCAAGACTCTTCAAACTTCTTTTTGATTAATGACAAAAAGGGGGAGAAGAATGTTATTGCATACATTAAGGAATGGAGTAAAATAATAACTCCATATATTCAGGGGGAGAAAAAGATTTCACTTATTATTTGACAGGGGAGAAATTAATGTTTTCTGATTACTCCTGTCTTATTAAACTTCCTATATTTGCTCTTTATGTGCTTAAAGGTTTTGTCATCATCAAAAAGGGGAGATTGTTGACCCCAGATTGATTTTGATGATTACAAAACAATTAAGCAATTCTAAGCTTGATACAGGGAAGTTCGGTCGCCTTGCAAGTAAGTATCTTCATGCAAAATTTGATTGGTAAGAAAGTACTTCATTTAATTTGCTTTGAATATTTTATTAGCTTGGAGTTAACTGGTTAGCTAGCTTGTTATTCCATTTAGCTAACTGGCACGACTTTCAGCTAACTGGGAAACATTCTCAGTGCTTGGGCCGAACGTCTTGTATTTTAGCTAGCTGGTTAGCTAGCTGGAGTTCAGCTAACTAATCTTCTCAGTGTTGGCCGAACACTCTCCTTTTCTAGCTAACTGGTTAGCTAGCTGTGGTCCTTAGCTAACTGGAATTTGCTTTTAGTGCCTGGCCGAAGCCTCAAATTTTAGCTAACTGCTGAGCTAGCTGCCCTTCTAGCTAGCTGGCGTTCCTTTAGTTAACTGCTTAGCTAACTATTTATCCTGGAGCTAACTGTTAGTTAACTATTTTCACAGCGTGTGGCCGTGATTTGAAATTTAGTTAGCTGAAGAGCTAACTGGCCGTTTGCTTTCTCTGCTTAGCTAACTGGAAAGCTAGCTATCTTTTTGTTAGTTAGCTGGAGAGCTAACTAAGCTGGGGCTTTTTTGAATTAGTTAGCTAGTGAGCTAACTGGCTATCTTTTAGCTAACTAGCTAAATCTCCTTTTTCCTGCAGCCGAGAGAGTTAGCTGGGGAGCTAACTGGTCTGACCTGTTAGTTAGCTGGAGAGCTAACTACTTAGTTAGCTGGTGAGCTAACTAATCTGCTTTTTTGCTGGCCATTGCTTTTTCTGTTAGTTAGCTGGAGAGCTAACTAGCAACCTTTTAGCTAACTAAGAGCTGCCTCTGGACGTCTTTTTTTGGCCTCTCTTGTAGCTAGCTGACTAGCTAGCTGAGGTTTTGCTTAACTCTTGGCCGAATGGTTTCTTGCTTCAGCTGCCTGGAGTTATTTTTCAGCCAACTACCGCCTGAGTTCTTGAGTTTGCTTTTCCTCTCTTACTCTCTCTCTCTATTGCTATTTTAAGCTACATTTAACTTTTGGATTTTTGAATTTTTGCAGTGCTTCCTTCCTCAAATGGAGATCTGCATTCAATGCTTAAGGGAAACATTTTAACGGTTATATTTTCTTCCCGTTTTTATTTCCATTTGTTCCTAATGTATCTAACGGATATTTTCTTGTTGGATGATTATAAATAGCTGGGATTTGAAGCACACCATGACGATTTGAAAAAAGTTTTTAAAGAGAAAAAATCCAAGAAAAGAGCCTTATTGCATATTGTTGAGTGGTTGCTGTGCATTCAAGTTCATTCATTGCTCCGAAAAGTCGTCCGGATCATTGAAGCTTTTCAAGCAATCAAGACTTCAGCTACTTCAACCTCGTTCATTTATTGCTGAGTTTATTGCTTCAAAAGTTGTAAAGTATATTCTGAATATTTGCTCATTGTAGGAGCTTCTCTTTATCATTCCTTGATATTTTTGTAAAAGGGTTAGTGTTAACCCTGATTATTTTGGGCTTCCTTGTGCCTTGAAACAAGAGGACTAGCCTAGGTTTGGCTAGGGGTTTTGGCTTCCTTGTGCGTGAAACAAGAGGACTAGCCTGGTTGGCTAGGGTTTTTGGCTACCTTGTGCCGTATAAACAAGAGGGCTAGCCTGGTTTGGCTAGAGGTTGTAATCGTTGTGATACGATTAGTGGAATTCCCAAAGGTTTTGGGGAGTGGATGTAGGTGCTGAGTTTGGCACCGAACCACTATAAACTTTTGTGTGTTTGTGGTTGTTTGATTCTCTACTGTTATCATTCTGTGCACTCCACTACACCGCTGCAAATCAAATTAGGGTTTAAGCACATACTTGTATAGTAATCAATTTGTTTTTAATAACCCAATTCACCCCCCTCTTGGGTTGCTACATCTAGGCAACAAGCCCGATTCTACCTATCTACAGACACAAAATCAATTAAAGTGATGATCGAGGGTAAAGACACAAAAAGAGATGAGGAGATATTATACCTCCTCTTTCCGCCAAGCCATCTTCGCACTCAGCTCATGGACCTTATTGAGAGCTTTCAATTTATCATCTTTACTTTGCTGGAACCTATCTTTGAGGTTGTTGATTCTTCATTGCCTATCTTCGGTCTCTCGCTGAGACCATGCAAGGTCGGCGGTAAGCTTAGCAATGTGATCTTGTTGCCATTTAGTTCGGCTCTCTCTCTCAGCAAGCTTCCTGCTCAAACTGGCGAGCTGATCTTGTTGCTGCCGATACCTACGCTCCTCCTCGTTGAGCCTCTTATTCAGAATGCTTTTCTCTTCGATGAAACTCTTCTTCAATTTGCCCCACCTTTCATTAAAACGCTCCTGCATAGCCTCCATCTCTTCAGCATGTTTGGATTTAATTTGTGACAGCTCCAGACAAGCTTTGTCGGATTATTCATGAAATCCATAGAGCTCCTTAACTTTAATCACAAGTTGAGATGCTCTTTAGGTAGTAGCTTGATAAGACCTCCTCATCTTCTCAAGGTTCCTCTGAATAGACACCAAAGCCCTAGAAAGTTTATTGGATGATTCTGCCCTCTCTCGAAGACTGGCGACCTCCCTTCGGGCTTGAGCATAGGCCTCCATGGCCAGGTTTAAGCGCTAACTTAGCGCTCTCACAATTAAAGCATTTTGTAGGCAAAGTATAAGTAAGCAAACACGACTGAACCAGCTAGCCAAAAACCTATTACCTTGATGTAATAACTTACCCGGGAGGCATAATTCGTGGCAATCTTCATAAGGGCAGGACTATCAATCTCGGGAAGGAGATAAACATCATTCGGCACACCAAGCTGCCCGAATGCTGCATCGACAAGATCTTCTGATGCGGGCCCGCTCACCGCAGAACCTTCCCTCATGGGAAATACAAACCGCATCAAAGCGGCAAACATGTCTTCTACATCAGGGTCAGATGAGAGAAAATTTACAACCGAATGGCTAACCGGAAGGGCTTCAGACTGAGGGGCTTTCATCCGCCCAACTTCCTCTATCAAGGCTTTAACTTGGGAAGCCTCAGATACTTCGGCTCGCCTGACCTTCCCCTCTGATGCTTCAGCCAGGGAAACCTCGGTCCGTGCATCCCCTTCACTCAATGGCTTTTCTTGATTTGCAGTCATTTGTTTATCTCCAATGGGCTCCATTGGAGCCTCGGCCTCCTCCGCGACTCCCCCTAATACCTCGGAAGAAAATTCCTCGGCGGAGAATCCTTTGTGAACTCCGATTGTCAATTCAATTTCCCCCTCAACATTAGCTAATTCTCTCTCAAGAAACTCCTTTTGAGTCTCAGCAGTGACAGCTACTTCCTTCACCCCCTCAATCAAAGCTGGGGTCTCTTCCTCGTCCATGTAAGGCATCCTAGGGCTGCTAACTTCCATCAGACAAGGCTGGTTATCCTCGAGCAAAGAGATTACTGGGCAAACCGGTGATGTCTCCTCTGGGTCATCTGGTACAATCATTATTTGGAGAGGAGAAACCTTAATGGCCTCCCCCAAGCCTTCCCCAACTACTCGTTCCTCCTCCACTGTCGCCCCCCCTTCGACAGGGAGGCCTCATCCATCGTGGCCGATACGCCCACTTCTCCCTTCTTCAGCATGGAGGAGTGTTGACCGACCCTAGCTTGTTTTGGCCCCTTTGAGTGTTCCCTAGAAAGATAGGGTTTCTTCTCGGATATATGCTTTTCGCCAGAGCTAGTCCCCCTCTAGCGTTTGCCCAACTCCTTCCTTATTTGACCCATGAACGCTGACCTTTCGGCTATAAGCACAACAAACAATCATTCAGATCATGATAAAGTCACCTGAATACATCAGACATAGGAAGAGGGGGAAAGCTTACTCTGAGGATCAAAAGAACTAAGCCCGATAGCAAAAAAGACATCCTCTGACAAAAGGGCACTGGCCGAGAACACTCGACCACTGCGAAGAGTCACCAAATCCTTCTACTCCTGCTCGGACAGCTCTAGGCGCGCCTCTGGATCCTTCACGTAACTCACCCATACTCAGGGGAAATTGGAGTTAACATTCTCCTCAACAATGAAAAAGCGGGACTTCACTCCTTTATTGATGACGGATTATCCGATATCATCTTGAACAATTTTCGGGGCCCAATGTAAGGCCACTCGGAGTTCCTTCAGAAAATCAGGTTGTAGTAGACTCAGAACAGAGAGAGAGTCGTAACCCCATCGCGGTTGCACATTGAGATAAACCCGATGAGGTTGCGCTAGCTATTTGGAGCCACCATCATCGGGCATATGTTGTAGAACCTCATCACTTCTTTCACCAATGGGTGAAGGGGAAACCGAAGACCCGCTCTCAAACTTTCTTCGTAGAAGAACACCCCATGCCCCGGCTGCATTGAGACCCTCTACTCGACCTTTGGGGGCCATAGAGCAACATCTTGAGGGATCTTGTATCGATGACGTATTCTATCCAAATCTTCAAGAGTTATCTCAGAGGCCACGTCGCTTGGACCCTTCATGTTGTCAAGTTGAAGAACAAACCATAAATGAACTCACAAGAGTTTTGAGGAATGAAATCTCTAGGGGAGAAACGAGAAGGTGCTGCAGAAAGAACACTACTCTAACCCTTTCCCTTCCTTAAAAGGCATTTCGGGGGAAAGTGCGGCATCTACTGAGGAAATCCTGAACGTTGAAATTAATTGCCGCTACAGACGCCATAAACACAGGGGTTCGCCATGTGGGACTTCCTTAATCACTGCCCACAAGAAATGAGGGATTTCCCTTCTTATGCGATGATAAGAAATGATGGAGCAGCGGCTCGGCATTTACGAGGCCATCATTGCGCGTCTCTTTAAATCCCCCAAATGGAATTACATTAGACTCTACTCTCTACACCCAAATTTACACTTCGGACTAGGGAGTGGGGGGCATGCGATGAGGGGTAAAATTATTATTGCACTAATGCTCATGCACACGACAAAAAGGTCAAGAACAATCTCAACATTCGATCAGCCAGCTATCACGTCTGGGAAACAGCAGAGCTGAGTCACCTTCGGCAGAGTCAAACTGCCTTCGGTGGAACTGAGCTATTCTCATACTTCGGCAAATCGAGCTATTCTCATGCCTTGGCAAACCGAGTTATTTATATACCTCGGTCAGACTGAGCTATTCTTATGCCTTGACCAGACCGAGGCATTTGAGCGCCTCTGCGAAGCCAAGCGTGGAAGAGTTCAAATTCATGATAGTTAAACAATATCTTGAGTGAGAAATTATGCAAATAATGCCGGAAGTGGCCTAAGGCCTATAGAAGTGGCCTAGGGCCTATAGAATTGTTGAATCTCAAAGTGTCAACCAACTCTCCTAGCCATCAATTCTCTAACTAACTAGATACTGATCCCACCGGCCCTGTAACAAACTTGATTCAAATCCGATTTAAATCTGAATGGCTTTCGGACCCCCTATGACGTACTCAAAGAATCAGGTGATCACCTATAAATACCTTAGTCCTGAAGTCTTTCAGGTAAGCTCTCACTGACACTCAGACTTAAAACTCCATTGAAGCTCAAGCAGAGCTCTGAGTTCTCGAGAGGCCATTCATCTTGAGGAACTCCTCTGCGAGAGCCTTCTCCTCACATCTACTTGCTATGAATTTTCACTGACTTGGGCATCAGAGGGTCTTCCGTAGAGGGCCACCCCATACACTCTCTGCATGAGGACTATTTTGCAGGTTCTGCCCGAACAAGAGATCAGCATTCAGATCCAAACTTGAGCTGTACCCAAGTTAGAGAATGGATTTACGTGGCAACAGTGCCAAAATAGAAACCTTAGTGAACCCACTACAACCAGTGTATAAAGGGCGCTCACATCTGGCTGCTTCAACCATTTCCACAGCATTAATATCATCATTGTATTGAAGATAACATTCTTCAGCATCTAAGGTATACTTATCTTCCTCAATATTACATATATTTTCATCATGCCATATCCATACATCATAACTTGAATCGATATTATTACAAAAAAGATGATTTTTAACCACTGTGATATCATGAACTTTTATATTCTCACATTTTATGCGTGGATGTTGTATGGAACTAGGGTCACCTAAATTTCTTTTAACATGATTTAAAAAAACTTCGACACCATCCTCGTATCATTTTGTACGTCTATCAGCAGAGTACCATGACTTATCTAGTCTGTTTAAATTCAAAAAAATACTAGTAACTAGTTAATTAAATCAACAAATATAATTAATTTTATCTAACAAACTAATTAAATTTATCAAACCACATAGAAGTAAAAAAAATTGAAAGATGACAAGCAAATTAAAAGATAAATAATAACTTACAATGCTTCAGCTTCCTTTGCTTTGTCATCAATCTCTTTGGACTTACTTTCCATGCCTGATGAATCCACCATCTATGTTCCTAAAATGGAAAAGATATTATGTTTAAAACATATAAACTCTCTTCAGTCTTTTTTTATTTAAAATAAATCAAAAATCACCTTATTTTTTTTTTAAAAAGAACTTTATCAATATAAATTTAAAACATAGGTTTGTGGGGCTTCTTTGATGATCTAGAAAGAAACTTTATCTTTATAAACTTTTCAATTAAGCCTTCAAAAAGCAAAACCCCTTATTTTCAAAAAAAAAGAAAAAAAAAAGGGGTGAATGGGCCATAGAGCAACAAGCTTGAGCCCAGCAGGCACGTCGCCGAGCCTGAGCCAAATGGGAGATAAAAGGGCCATCCGACAGCCCTCTCCCATGTTGAATTAGCCGACCTTTCGATTAAAAAAAAGTGGAGGGTTATTACCGAAAAGTTGAATCAACTTAATGAAACAAAACCCTAATCCCCCGTGATGGTAGAGTCTGGTGGTGGTGGAGTCTCCTCAACCTTAATCCCGTGTGGTGGCTAGTAGAGTCTTCGCAAACGAAACCCTAATCCAGAACGAAACTGCAGATGGAAGATGAAAGAAAGAAATTTGACTTTGGGTATTGCAAGGGTTTTGTTTAGAAAAAGGGGGAAAGCAAATTAGGAGGATGAAAAAAGATAAATTTTTAGTTTTATTTTAGACTACGTCTAAATTAAAAACGTAGTCCTTTTATTATTAGATCATATAAGACTATGTCTTAATTAAAAACATAGTCTTTTTGATATATGATCAGATAATATAAGACTATGTCTTAATTAAAAACATAATCTTTTTATATTATCAGATAATATAAGACTATGTCTTAATTAAAAATATAGTTTTTTATATTATCAGATAATATAAGACTACATTTTATTTAAAAATGTAGTCTTTTATATTATCAGATAATATAAGACTATATCTTATTTAAAAATAGTCTTTTATATTATCAGATAATAAAAACTATCTTATTTAAAAATAAAGTCTTTTTATATTATCAGATAATATAAGACTATGTTTTTAATAAAATATGTAGTATTTTAATTTGTAAAAAATTATAAAAATATAGTCTAAAATATTAGAGTATATTTTTTATGAAAAACATAGTCTTTTTCCTAAAACTTACCGTAGTCTATTTAACTTTTTGTAGTAGTGTATGGATTCGACCCCTTACTCTCGCTATTCTATAAGTGAAATTAAGGTATTTTAATCGTTGTGCTATGACACGCATCAGTTATGTACAAGAATAATATTTAAAATAAAATAATCTAAATCTATCTATAATTATAAATTAAAGTTGGAATCTTTAATTTAAAATTATTAGCGTGGTTCATTATATTCTAAATGAAATGATCTTATCTGGATTATTGATAATAAGATTATCAGAATGAAAATGCTTTGCATAATTTGATTATATAAGACTGAAATACGATTAATTATGAATCTCTGATAAATTCTGTTATTAAAATAGAGCATTCAAAATTAATCAATGATGGTTATATATGAATCGATCTTAATTCTAAGTAATTAATATACTCCTATAGTATTATATTTTTTTGACATACAATGACACAAAAATATAGTATCAAATTCTTGGTATATTAAAAATATAATAACATAAGTAGCTGAGAATATTAATATGCAAGATGAAGCTCATTCTTTGTAAAAAAGTTAGACGGTTTCCATAAGTGTTGATTCGGGGCTTGAATAATAAGAACACTTAATTTATGATTAGATCATAAATATATTATTTATTATATAATCAATGGTACTTGTGAAGAAATATATAATTAAAGAGGTTAACAGAAAATGCCTAGCTTTAATTATGAACAGTTTATGAAGGATTGATTTATATGTAGTGACTATATCAATAGACAATTCAAATCCTTTTGAATATAATTAATTTTATAATTTTAAGAGTGTAGTTTCAAATTTTTAGTGAAGTAATTTATTAATATTTTTGATATTTTAATTAAGGTGTTAATTAAATGTCAAAAATATTGGAGCTTAAAATTATAATGTCCATAGCTCCTCTGGATGGCTCCATTAAATTATGTGAACTTTATGATAT
The DNA here is from genome assembly GCA_900491605.1 of Calamus simplicifolius. Lineage (NCBI taxonomy): Eukaryota > Viridiplantae > Streptophyta > Magnoliopsida > Arecales > Arecaceae > Calamus > Calamus simplicifolius. The sequence continues at coordinate 500,160 of UESW01004614.1, read as the reverse complement.
GTTGGGTTGAATTATTAATTTGAAATTAAGAATTCTAAATTAATTTATACATAAAATTAATTTGATTAATTTATTTTAAATAATATGATTATTTAAAAAATAAATTTAAAATTATTTTAATTTAAAAATTATACAGTGTTCTAGGGAATACATCGTAGGCATGTTCCACAAAGAGGGTCCATGTGGAAGTTATTTTTATTGGAGAAATATATAAAATCATGCAAGAGCTTTTCTCTCTCTTGTATCATTTCATGATAAAGATATCAAAAGAAACCAACAATGGGTTATTGGATAGAGATATGGGATTATGGAAAAGATTTTCTCTCTCGCACATCACCCCACATTAAAGTAATCTCCAAGAGTTAAAAGTTATCTTAACATTTTAATTAATAAATAAATTAATTAAAAAAGGGGTTGTAGTTATTATTCTTATAATATATAAGATTCATGAGAAAAAAATAATATAGGATGATTGTCATCACCCATAGAGAGTTTTCTCCTTCGTCTTCACTTTGCCTCATGAGTTGAGAAAACAAAGTGAATAAAAAACTTAGTTGTGTGATCTCAACCTAAATAAAAAATGCCCACTCATTCGTGTTCATCATAATTTAGAGAACATTTGGAAAGATATGTGGTGATGAAACGGATTTGGTGATTCCAAGGTGGTATTGGCAGAGTTCAATACATTCGACAAAAGGTTAATTTCTTAATCTTCTAATTATTTTTATTATTAAATTAATATGGATATAAATTGCCAAATAAAAATTTTAAGATATACGATTTGATCCTTATCTAGCTTTCGCATATATCTCAAAATCATTTTGAGATAACCAGCAATTGGTATCAGAGCAGGCTATACCCCTATTAATTTAATAATTGATTATGTGATAATCATTATATGATTGGGTAGGCACTCATGCATTATGGTCTATGCTTCTAATATTTTCATGGTAATGAATCTATGTGCGAATGGATTGGTCGTAATTTTTTCTGATTCCATGGAATAAATTATGAAATTTTTCCTGTTGATTAGATCAATCGTATATAGGATGTTATTTCATTTATATTGATAAAGAAGAGTTCTTTATGTTTTTAGAAAAGTTCTCAACAACAACAACAACAATAATAAATCAATACCTTAAAGAGTCCTGTTTTGTTGATCCGAAAAGTTTGGATCAAACATCCTAGTACTACTTTCGCCCAAGCACACTTAAAAATAGCATTCTGATGGATTCAATACATTAATACTACTTTTGTCTCATGAAATTTTTCCACCAATGAATGTACCATTACTAATCCGTTTTTTCGTGGTGTAACCTGATGGTATTTATGATGGTTGTGATGTCTTATAGGATATTTAGCCATTACATTATAATATCATGATACAAGTATAAAATGATTGATCTATGATGTCAAATTAGATTATTTCAAATTATTGGGCTGGTATTTACAATTAATATTTTGGATTACATGGAACCTTATCAATTTTTTTCGTTTTGCTTGTTATTAAATATTTTTATTATGTTGATAATAATTACATTGCCATGCATATTATATGACATTTTAGATAGAAAAGTGCCTACCTATTTGTTGTATGTCATGCATTTAAGTGCATTATTATTTTATTTTTTACTAAAAAGATTTTAGTAAATTAAATTTAATGCACTTTGCAATAAATTTAATGAGATTAAATTTATAAATTAATTTTTTAATTGGATTTGTAAAATTAATGTTCCAAATGTGAAGTTTTGAATTTAAGTGTTAAATTTTAAATTATCACATTTAACTTATTTTATAATTTTAAAATATTTAAAATTATAAAATCTTAGTGATTTTAATTGTTTAAATTAACTAAGGGTTTATGAAGCAAGAGTTATTTTATAAATAAAATGCACTTTTGCAAAATAATGAATGGGAGAGGTAATATGACAATATAAGCCTTGGTCTCCATTATTAGTACAACACCGTAAGTTATTAGTAGCACCTTAAGATGCTTTGATTTTGTCCTCCCTACGGAGGGTGTCTACTAATGGCAATAATAAGGTTATCTTCCATGAAATTGAATCTTTAAGATGTATTTTAGAATTGGCTTACCCTATGGCGGTAATTTCTAAGTTAAGTCTTAAAAATCTGATATGATGGATCGTACTCATGAAGAAATAATTAAATTAGTTAATTATTTTCTTAACCAAAATTTAAGGAAATTAATGAGTATTTGAAATATGAGATATTTTGGGAGATACTTATTAATTAAGAAAGTCTCATTCTAATTAGCAACTATTTGATCTACCCTACGACGGCACTTAGTTATAAAGATTAAAATTTCTTAGGCCTTTAAAGTAAACATATTTTTGTGTATTTTAACATGTGCATTTATGCATCATATTTACTTTGCCTTAAATTATGTGATGATATTTATGCAATTATTTATTAAAAATATTTTTTATTTTTTAGCAAATTTATCAAATCTGATTTTCTCACTTCTCACCTCTCAAGTTTTAACTGGTAAAAATTTTGTTAAGTGAAAAAGCAACATTAATATCCTCCTCATTAATGAAAACTATCACTATGTCCTTAAGGAGGATTGTCCTCTAGTTCCTCCAACCAATGCCTCCAAAGCTGCTATTGAAGAGTACAACCGCTGGGTTGTTGCAAACAACAAGGCCTGCTGCTACTTGTTAACAGCAATGAATAAGGTGCTTAGAACTAAGCATGAGGCCCTTGAAACTGCAAGAGAGATTATGAAATCTCTGCAGCAGATGTTTGGATGCCCATCTGATCAAGCTCGCCATAAAGTTGTAAAAGTCGTTATGAATGGTAATATGAAGAATGGTTTTTCTGTTCATGAGCACGTCCTCAAAATGGTCAATCATTTCAATGAGGGCTTCCTTAAGGGATAGCAATGCCAAGAGGACAACCTGGTAGGAGGGGTGATAGTGGAGCCCCAACTTTGGCTAGTCAGTTGAGAGCTATTACTAATCAACCAGGAGGGTCATTCAATGCTCCAAGGGCTGAGGCCAAGGTATTTGCTATGACCAAACAGGAGGCTCAGATTAATCCTGATATAGTGACAGGTATGCTACCCATTAATAATAATGATGCATATATTTTAATTGATTCTGGATATGTGCATTTATTCATATCATGTGAGTTTGCTAAGCATCTAGATAGAGATGTAGATCAGTTGGATAGCCAGTTGGTGGTATCTATGCCTGTAGGGAAGCCTTTTATAGCAAATCAGGTATATAGAGGCTATGATATTTCTGTGGAGGGTCAAAAATTAACAACAGATCTAATTCCAATGAGTTTGAAGGAATTTGATGCTATTCTGGGGATGGATTGACTATCTGTACATGAAGCCAGAGTTAACTGTTTAAGGAAAGAAGTTGTGTTACAGGCTTTTAATGGTAAGGAAGCCTATTTTATTGGTGATAGGAGGGGGTTGCCCTCAGGACTGATTTCAACTTTGTCGGCTAATAGAATGCTAGCAAAGGGATATAAGGATTTTCTAGCTTGTGTGATGAGTCTAAAGGGCAATGGTTTAGTGCTGGTAGATATCCCTGTGGTAAGGAATTTTTCAGATATATTTTCTGAGGAGCTGCCAGGGTTACCTCCTAATAGAGAGATTGATTTCAGTATAGATCTAGTTCCAGATACTAGACCAATAGCCAAAGCACCTTATAGAATGGCTTCAAGTGAATTGAAAGAATTAAAGAGGCAGTTATAAGAATTATTGGATAAAGGGTTTATTAGACCCAGTATTTCGCCATGGGGTGCACCAGTGTTATTTGTGAAGAAAAATGATGGTACCTTAAGGTTTGTATAGACTATAGACAGTTGAACAAGGTGACCATTAAAAATAATTATTCATTGCCAAGGATTGATGATTTGTTTGACTAGCTATAGGGGCAGTGGTGTTTTCAAAGATTGACCTAAGATCTAGGTACCATCAGTAGAGGATAAAAAATGAGAATATATCAAAGACTACTTTCAAGACCAGATTATTATGAGTTTTTAGTGATATCATTTGGCTTGACTAATGCTCCAATTGCTTTTATGGGTCTAATGAATCAAGTATTTCAAGAGATCTTGGATAAATTTGTGATAGTATTCATTGATGATATCTTGATTTATTCCAGAAGCAGTGACGAGCATGAGCAGCATCTGAGGACAGTATTGTAGTTTTTAAGAGAAAAGCAGTTATATGCAAAATTCAGTAAAAGTGAGTTTTGGCTGGATGAGGTAAAATTCTTGGAATATATAATTTCAACCAAAGGTATTATGGTAGATCTTCAAAAATTGAAGTTATAGTGAATTGGGAAGCACCTACCAATCAGACCGAGGTGAGGAGTTTCTTGGGTTTAGCAGGATACCACAGAAAATTTATAGAAAAATTTTCAATTCTAGCTTCTCTCATGACTAAACTGCTTAGTAAGAATGTTAAATTTAATTGGTCTGATGAATGCTAAGAGAGTATAGATGAATTGAAAAGAAGATTGACTTTAGCCCCAATATTGATACTTCCTGATGGCACCAGTGATTATGAAGGAAGCAATGTTTGCATTAGATGGAGCAATGCTCCTCAAAGAAGTAGAGTTTCTTGAGCACCAATCTTCAAACTTGGTGAAGAATACCTTCAACCATGGAATTAATCCTTAATTTCTACCCCATGGAGCAAAGCTATATTCATATATTATGTAGCAGAAGATAAAATAAACATGAATTTAATTCCTAAAGCCCATGATCCCCAGAAAACATATTCAATTAATAAAATTAAATCTAAAATTAATTTTAAATCATACCTATGTTCTCTATTGATGATAAAGACTGATGAAGCCAGTAAACGATTTACCATTATCCATCCATACATCCGGCCTCTAATGTTGATTCATGCAGGGATCTTTGGATGATGTCCTTCCAAGATTGGATGATGACCTTCCAACGAGGGGTGCTAGCGCCTCTTTCCTTCTTCAATTAATTTTTCAAATCAAGAGAGAATAGTTCTCTAATTAAGATCCAATCTTAACTAGAGAGAGAGGATATGGGACATTCAAGAGAGAGAAAGTGGAGCATAGGCATCCAAGAGAGAGAAAGGAGGAGTTAGGCATATATTTCCAAGGGGGTGTCTCTTTCCTTTTATTCATGAAGAGAAGGTTGTGCGGTTCTATAAAAAGCTAGATTTTGTTCCAACCACCCAACCATGCAACCATATCAAGTTGACAACAAAATATCCTAACAAATTTAGGATATTTGTTATCATGATCATGTTAGGATTACAACCTCCAAATCGCATCCCTAAAAAATAGAAATTGATTATCCCATGAAACAACTTTCCAACCTTGAATTTGGCTTCATGATGATACCTAAATCATGGGTGTTCCATCCTCCATGACGTGAAGATGGGTCATGTCTATCATATGGGCATGGATCCATCCTCCACGTGGTACGATCTCAACCTTTGGTTCAATTGGGTTTTCATGAACCAAATCATGCCATCATATGAACCCAATTAAATATCACATTATTAATCCTAATTAATCTAAGCCATCCATCACATGGATCAAGCCTAATTAGGTATCCAATTAATGGATTTTATATGTACATCACATGCACAAAAGGTCTCTCTCCCTTGGATATAGAATACTTTCCTCTATAATGAATTCATGTTCTCTCATTAAGATTGAGTCAAATCCAATCCTAATTAATTGATCATCTAATCTAAATTAAGTCTAACTTAATTTCCATTTTAACATCAAAATCTTCTTAATGCATATGACCCATTAGGTCCCTTGACATGTTGGCAATAATCATGTCCCTTAATTGATCCTAGGGTTGACTTGATCAACACATTGTCTAAGCAAATTGTTTAACCAAATCAACTTCTTAATTAAGTCAAAGAATCCATGATTATAGATCATGAGCAGCCTTTAGCAAAGCATCATGACCATCCAAATGTTAAGAATTTTGTTGACGTTGTCATCAACAACACCTGTCCATGAACGATTATCGCATGATTTAATCCCTTCATCACATATCCTAGATCACTCAGTGGTATAAAATGTGTCAACTCTATAATTGATCTTTACTACATGATCTCAGAAAAAAAATTGACTTATATGAATTCGAACTTCAAAACCATTTCGAATTCCAACTCAACCTTGCAAGGATTTAATAGTCAATTCTATCCATCAAGTGGCCATGGGATATAACCCTCTCTATCAAGGAAGATGAATCCTATCTTGATCAAACACCACCTTCATGTGCTTCATATTATACCCAACCGACAGATGAGGTGCAATGAAGATCTTAAATCAAATTAAAGATCACTTGGACCACCATCATCAGAGATCAACTATCAATACTATATAGAATATCTATATGGGATCTCTATACGAGTTATCCAATGCATCATTACAATAATGAGCATCCACATACCTATCCAAGTATCTTCATACTTTAGCTTACGAGATCAGCTGCTCACCATAAAGGTAAAGATATACAATGTGTTCTAGTCTTAACAGCATTTGACATTGCTCAGTCCTATCTACGCTAGAAAAATTTTAAAATTCGAACCATAATGTGTAATTTTGGATCTCATAATTTGTAATCTCTATTACAAATTTCATATTCATAATTCACATTCTTTTGGACTTTATCTCGTAGGTAAAATATATCTAATATATATAAAAAAAATTACACCTGGATAGTTAAAGTAAAATTTGATTTGCATTCATAATAAAATGCATACAAACTAGCATATAATCCGATTGGATTAAGGGCACACACTAATATGCTCCACATGTAACTCTTTAGAATTGTGCTTGGAGAACTAGTAAAAAAGGGTGGGGGGTATTACAGCTTGGACATCTGATCTTGAGGTCTAGATGTTTAGCCTGTAAGTTGTGGACTACTATAAGCAACATCAGCTTCTTTCCATTAACTCCAATTTTCTAGCTTCAAGGGTGCTTTGAGTATGATTTATAATCTTATGAGAGACTAAAGTGCCACTCCTTTGCATCGGATGGCTCCAATTTGGATGGATTAAACATTGGAAAAAGTTTTCAAGGTAGCTAGATGTCTAGTCTATAGGTTACAGGCTATTGTAGATGGCTAAAACTTTCTAACTTTTGGGATGATGGGAATTACATATATTTTATATGAATCAAATTCATATATCATGCAGCGGAAGATAAAAATAAATACGAATTTAATTTTCAAAGACTAAGATCCTCAGAGAACATATTCAGTTAACAAAAAATATTACATGATTAAATAATATATCATACCTATGTTCTTTATCGGGGATGAAGCTTGAAGAAGATGGTAAACGATTTACCACTAGTCGTCCATGCGTCTAGCCTCTAATGGTGATCCATACGAAGATCTTTGGATGATGTCCTCCTAGGATTGGATGATAACCTTCTTGCGAGGAGTGCTAGTATCTCTTTTCTTTTTCAATTGATTTCCTAAATCAAGAAAAATTTCTTGATCAAGATCAAATCTTGATCAATCAAGAGAGAGAGAAACATCCTAGAGAGAGAAAGGATATTTTAGAGAGAGAAAGTGGGTATTAGACATCTAAGAGAGAAAAAGGAGTTAGGCTTGTCTATCGAAGGGGGTGTCTCTCTCTTTTTATACATGAAAAGGAGGTTGTGTGGTTTCATAAAAAGAAAGATTTTATTTCAACCACCTAACCATTCAACCATATCAAGTTGATAACAAATTATCCTAAAAAATTTAGGATAATTGTTATAACAAATTATCCTATTAAATTTAGGATATTTGTTATCATGATAATGTTAGGATTACAACAACCAAACCATATCCCTAAAAAATAGGAAATTGGTTATCTCATGAAACCAACGTTGCAACCTTAAATTTGGCTTCATGATGATGTCCCAAATCATGGGTGTTTCCTCCTCCATGACGTGGAGATGGGTTATATCCATCACATGGCCATGAATCCATCCTCCACGTGGCACGATCTCAGCTCTCAGCTCAATTAGGTTTCCACGAATCAAATCATGCCATCATATGGATCCAATTAAATACCACATTATTAATCTCAATTAATCTAAGCCATTCATTACATGGATCAAGCCTAATTGAGTATCCAATTAATGAATTTTATATATACATCACATGTACAAAAGGTCTCTCCCTTGAACACAAAATTCTTTTCTCTATGATGAATCATATTCATCAATTTCATGTTCTCTTATTAAGATTGAGTCTGTTGACCCAATTGATGATTTTGATGATTAACAAAACTAATTGAGTATAACATTTGTTGTTACTAATGATTTTGATTAAGTCTTTCAGTTTATAAGCCTAATTCATGATCAAAATCAAGAAGGAAAATCAAGTTCTGGTTGAATCTAATGTCAAGGTAAGACTGCAAACATTAGAGTCGACACATGGAATCGCAGAGCCGACTCCACAAAACGGCACGGACTTAGAGTCGACTCTGGGACTGTGAGAGCCGACTCTATCAGAAACAATAGAACGTTGGATTTTCAGGCCACGACTTAGAGTCGACTCCCGGACTGCTAGAGTCGACTCCAGAAGAATTTTGTGTCGACCCCAAAAAAGTTAGAGACGACTCCAGATCGAGCGGATTAAATTATTTCAAATTAGAGCCGACTCCAGAAAAGCTAGAGCCGACTCCAGAATTTTAGACATGGCTCCAGAACTATCAGAACGACTCTAAACTTTAACTTTATCAATTTTAATCCCAACGGCTATTATTATTTATGGATCTAATCCTTTTTCACTTGCTTCTAACGGATAGTTTTGCACTATTTATGGATTAATCGAATCTATAAGAAGAGGGGTGATTGCATCCCAAAAAGGAGAGAAGAAAAATCAAGAAAGAGGCAAAAAGAAAAGAATAGAGAAAATCCTTGAGATCTATCAGAAAAGAAAAGAGGGAAAACCTGTAAGGAAAGATCATACTCATCCCCAAGAGAAAGAGATTCCAAGCCTTTGTTGTTCTACTTAGAAGAAATCTCAAAAGAAGGGAGAAGCCCTAGTTTTTCAATCTTCTGAACCTCAAGAGCATATCCAAAGGAAGATCCATTCAAAGGAAGAGAAGGAAGAAGCCACCAAGATATTCGAATCAGGCTTTGGTTCTAATCTCTATTTATTGTTTCATTATTGTATATTTGCTCATTGAAGGAGCAGTTTGCTTTTGTAAACTCATTACATTGTTTGCTGGGTCAATCTGGTGATTGATTCAGTTGAGGACAGTTAGCCTTGTGCAAGAATTTGCTTGTGGTTTTAGGTTTTGTGCTGGTGAGCCTTGAAAACCAGCTGGGTTCGTTGTGCGCCCGGAAAACAACAAGTTTGAGTTGTGAGCTTGCAAAACAACTATGCTGTAATCAGTTTGATTATAGTGTGGACCCAAGAGGTACTTGGGAGTGGACGTAGGTGTAGGTACACCGAACCACTATAAAATCTATTGTGTTTGCCGTGCTTATCTCTTTATCTTCAACTCTTCACTTATAGTTGCTTAGTTCTAAATCTGTGAATCTAAGTTTTTATTTCCGCTTGGGGGTTACATATTCAAAAGAGTTTAATTTTTGAAAAACCCAATTCACCCCCCCTCTTGGGTTGCTATCTGGACCAACAATTGGTATCAGAGCTAGTGCTCATTTGATTTGATCTAACGATCAAGAGTCAAAGATCCACATGGCAACTCAAGCTGGTTCGTCTTTTTCCGAAGGTCGATCTACTAATAGACCACCTTATTTAATGGTTCTAACTATGGTTATTGGAAAGCTAGAATGAAAATATTCATTCAAGCACTTGACTATGATCTATGGAGTATTATAGTCAATGGACCACACACACCCACTGCTAGAGTTAATGGCATGGAGATTCCTAAACCGGAAACGGAATGGGATGAACATGATAGAAAATTGGCACAACTCAATGCCAAAGCTATGAATGTCTTATACTGTTCATTAGATGCAAATGAATTCAATCGCATATCTATTTGCATTTCTGCTAAGGAAATCTGGGATAGACTTGAAGTTACCCATGAGGGAACAAATCAAGTCAAGGAATCCAAGATTAACATGCTAGTTCATAAATATGAATTGTTTAAAATGGATGCATGTGAATCTATTGCTGATATGTTTACAAGATTTACTGACATAGTTAATGGTTTAAAAAGTCTTGGTAAATCTTATAATAATTCTGATCTTGTGAGAAAGGTCTTGCGTTCCTTGCCTAGGACTTGGGAAGCTAAGGTGACGGCAATACAAGAAGCAAAGGATCTAAGTACACTACCCCTAGAAGAACTGTTGGGATCCTTGATGACTCATGAGCTTCAAATCAAACAACATGTTGATGAAGATGAGTCAAAGAAGAAAAGAAATATGGCTCTTAAGATTTCTGAATATATGGAAGAGCCTCATGAATCTGAGGATGAAAGTGATGATGAGGACATGCACTCATCACAAGAAAATTTAAAAGATTCATGAAGAAGAAGAAGTTGAAAAGAAAAAGCCCTTTGTAAGAAAAGATGAGGACAAGGGCAAAGATAAGGAAGTTATTTATTTTGAATGCAAGAAGCCGGGTCACTTCAAATCTGAATGCCTCAACTAAAGAAAGGCACCCGGAGGTTCAAAAAGAAGGCAATGATGGCCACATGGGGCGATTCGGAAAGTAAGTTGAAGAAGAAGAAAAGAGTGAAATGGCCAATCTATGCTTCATGGCGGACAACGATGAGGTAAGTCCGAGTTTTCTTGATGACTTCACTTTTGATGAATTACATAGTGCTTTTTATGAGTTAATGATGATTTTGCAAACCTAAGTTCAAAGAACAAAGATTTGAAAACTCAAATGCAAAAACTATCATTAGAAAATGAAAAGCATGTTATTGATAAAGAACTTTTAATAAAAGAAAAAGAAAGTTTAAAAAATGAAGTTGATAGACTTAAGCCCATAGTTGATAAATTTACACTAAGCTCTATCAAACTTAATATGATTTTGAAAATCAAAAGGCTATTTTTGATAAAGCTGGATTAGGATATAATCCACTTAAAAAGCAAAAATCATTGAAAAACATTTTTGTACATGCTAAAAAATCATTAAACATTACTTGTTTTAAATGTGGAGACAAAGGACATAAATCACATATGTGTAAATCTTCACATAGAAAGAAAAAGATGATTTGGGTTCCCAAAGGAACAATTTTTAATGCTTCTAACCATGAAGGACCCAAGAAGGCTTGGGTACCTAAAATTAAGATATAAATGTTTTGCAGGAGTGTCTTGCAGCCATCAGATTAAAAAGAAAATGGTACTTGGATAGTGGTTGCTCAAGACACATGACGGGTGACAAAGATCAATTCATCACCCTTGAATCAAAAAGAGGTGGAGTAGTTACTTTTGGTGATAATGGTCAAGGCCATATCATGGGCATTGGTAAGATTCAAATTACTCCATCTACTCATATTGATAATGTTTTATATGTTGATGGACTTAAACATAATCTAATAAGTATTAGCCAACTGTGTGACAAAGGTTTCAAAGTCTCCTTTGAAGCTTCTGTTTGCACTGTTACTAATCCCATTGATAATAGCATTATTCTTGTTGGTAAACGCTATGGCAATGTGTACTTAATTGATTTGAGTAATTTATCTCCAAGTAATCATTGCTTAGTTGCTGATAATGCTAGAATGAATGAGATTGGTTGGCTGTGGCATCGTAGATTAGGTCATGCAAGCACACACCTAATTTCCAAATTATTAAAATGGATTTAGTTAAAGGTATTCCTAGTCTAAATTTTGAAAATAATCGAATATGTGATGCATGTCAATTTGGTAAACAAACAAGAACTTCTTTCAAATCTAAGAATGTTGTTTCAACTACTAGGCCACTAGAGCTACTACACATGGACCTTTTTGGACCTACTAGAACCACAAGTCTAGGAGGAAAGAAATATGGTCTAGTGATAGTAGATGATTACTCTAGATTCACTTGGGTAATGTTTTTAGCTCACAAAGATGAGACTTTCTCAATATTCATGAAATTCGTTAAGAAAGTCACAAATGAGAAAAATACTACCATAGTGTCTATTAGAAGTGATCATGGAACTGAATTTGAAAATCACTTATTTGAAAAATTCTGTTTTGAAAAAGGCATACATCATAACTTCTCTGCACCTAGAACACCACAACAAAATGGAGTTGTAGAAAGGAAGAATAGGACTTTAGAAGACATGGCCCGTACCATGCTATGTGAAAGCCAACTTCCAAAATATTTTTGGGCGGAAGCTATAAACACAGCTTGTTACATTCTAAATAGAGCCCTAATTAGACCTATCCTTAAGAAAACTCCCTATGAACTTTGGATCAATAGGAAACCAAACTTAAGTTATTTTCATGCATTTGGTTGTAGATGTTTTATTCATAACAATGGTAAGGATAATCTTGGGAAGTTTGATGCAAAGTCTGATGAAGGTATCTTCCTAGGATATTCTACATCTAGCAAAGCATATAGAGTATTTAATAAGAAAAGCTTAGTTGTAGAAGAATCCATTCATATAGTGTTTGATGAGTCTTTAGCATCAAGTTCAGATAAATTTGATGATGAGGAAGATACATCTTTGATTGAAAGAAATATTGAAAAATTAAATGTATCTTCAGATCAGGAACCTGAAGTTAAGGATGATGACTCACCTAAGGATGATGGTATTGATACTGTTCAAAATGATCAAGATCTACCTAGAGACTGGAGATATGCTTATGGTCATCCTAAGGACCTAATCATAGGTGATCCATCTCAAGGTGTAAGGACTAGATCATCAATGAGAGATATCAATAATCATCTTGCATTTGTATCTCATATAGAACCTAAGACTATAGAGGAAGCCGAAAAAGATAGTTATTGGATGTTAGCAATGCAGGAAGAATTAAACCAATTCACTAGAAATCAAGTTTGGACCCTAGTTGAAAGACCTAAAAATCACCCTATAATAGGATCTAAATGGGTATTTAGAAATAAATTAGATGAAAATGGCATAGTAATTAGAAACAAAGCTAGACTAGTTGCAAAAGGATATAATCAAGAAGAAGGTATAGATTTTGATGAAACTTTTGCACCTGTTGCTAGATTAGAAGCCATTAGGCTATTACTTGCATTTGCATGTCATATGAATTTCAACTTATTTCAAATGGATGTTAAAAGTGCATTTCTAAATGGTTTTATAAATGAGGAAGTTTATGTTGAACAACCTCCTGGTTTTGAAGATCATGAATTTCCAAACCACGTCTTCAAACTTCACAAAGCACTTTATGGTTTAAAACAAGCACCTAGAGCTTGGTATGATAGATTAAGTAAATTTTTAATTGAAAATGACTTTTCTAGAGGAAATGTTGATAAAACATTGTTTTTAAAAGAAAAGGAAAGGATTTATTAATCGTTCAAATTTATGTTGATGACATTATATTTGGTGCTACTAACAATCTTCTTTGTCAAGAATTTGCTAAGCTAATGCAGGGAGAATTCGAGATGAGCATGATGGGAGAACTAAACTTCTTCCTTGGACTTCAAATCAAACAAGAGAAAGCGGGAATTTTCATTAACCAAACAAAGTATACAAAGGAAATACTCAAGAAATTTGGTATGGAATCTGCTAAACCTCTTGGTACACCAATGAGTCCCTCATGCAAGCTGGACAAGGATGAAGTAGGTAAGAAAGTAGATCAAAAGCATTACAGAGGTATGATTGGATCACTTCTTTATCTAACTGCAAGTAGGCCAGATATCATGTTTTCTGTTTGCTTATGTGCAAGATATCAATCTAATCCTAAGGAATCACATTTACTTGCTGTTAAAAGAATCTTTAGATACTTAAATGGAACTAAAAATGTAGGATTATGGTATTCTAGAGACTCAACCTTAAAATTGATTGCTTATTCTGATTCTGACTATGCTGGTTGTAAGTTAGATAGAAAGAGTACAAGTGGGGTATGCCAACTTTTAGGAAGTAACTTAATCTCTTGGTTTAGCAAGAAGCAAAATTCGGTTGCATTATCCACTGCTGAGGCAGAGTATGTTGCAGCTGGAAGTTGCTGTGCTCAAATCCTTTGGATTAAGCGACAACTTGAAGATTATGGTATCACACTTGATAAAATACCTATTAAATGTGATAATACTAGTGCTATCAATCTAACCAAAAATCCAATTCAACATTCAAGAACTAAACACATTGAAATTAGACATCACTTTATTAGAGAACATGTAACCAACAAAGATGTTTGTCTTGAATATGTTAATACTAATGATCAATTAGCTGATATCTTTACCAAACCTTTGAGTGAGGAGAGATTTTGCTATCTTAGAGGAGAATTAGGAGTTTGTGATCCTTTAGAATAATTTTCTGAAACTCCTAAGGACAACAACTATCTAGAATTCTATAATTTCTTGAAAATCCTCAATGTTCAATAAGGAAATTTATCTAGAAAGTTGATTTATTGTTTCCCCAATTGTTAAGGAACACTTATCTAGAGTTTGTTGATTAATTTGATCAGTTTCAGATCCTTGAAAATCTGATTTTTCTCTGAAACTATTGTGGAGTCGACACCTTCAGTTTGTGGAGTCGACACCTTCTTATTTTGATGTTCTGTCTGGGCAATTAGAGCCGACTCTGGCTTCTGTAGAGCCGACTCTAATTCGGGCGCTGACAGATTCTCTGGTTCGGAGCCGACACCTCATTTTTGGGAGTCGACTCTAAGTGGAACTAGGTCAAAATAAAAAGGGCGGAGTCGACCCCAAATGATTTCTATCGTCTCCTAAACTATTCTCAAGCCATTCCAAACTGATTCCAAACCCTCCAAATCCCTCAAAACCTTGATTACTCTGTCCAATCGAATCCAATGGCTCCCAAAAGGCGTGCAACCATTGGTGGTTCGACTATTCCGACGAAGCGCCGTTCAAATCGGAGGCAACCTTCGTCATCTTCTTCATCCGCCACCCAAGACGACTCTCCACCCTCACCATCTTCTCCAAAAGTCGACCAATTAGCCGGTAAGGCCATTACAACCGGAAGGAAAGTCGATTTCAACTTTTTTACTTCCGAAGGCTTTGCTATTGGGCGATTATTGCAAGAAATGGGATGGGAGAAGGTCTGCTCTTTGGATATTCCTACCTACCCCGCCCTAGTAAGAGAGTTTTATAATGATTTAAGTAGAGGAGAGGGAGGATTAGTAAGTGTTGTAAGAGGAACAAAAGTAGTCATCACAGCCGAATATCTTGGAAATTTATTGGAAATGCCTACTGTTGGACTTATTGAATATCATCATGAAGATAGAGGAGGAGCTCTATCAAGGATGTTAGGAAGAGAAGTCTCTGAGTTTGAGGAAATTTTAGCAAACCAACTTAATTTAGAACTCAGACTGCTTCACAATATCTGTGGGAGGATTCTTTTTCCTAAAATCGGAAGATTTGAGTATGTCTCGGAGCGAGACGTTTTATTAATGGACTGCATACTCACTGGTAGACCCTTAAATCTTGCTGAGATGATGATAGGCTATATGGCGGAGGCTGCTACTAAGAAAAGATCAACATTGCCATACGGTATGATTTTAACTTTAGTTTTCAAAAGCCAAGGAGTTCTTATAATGGACAATGAGCCACTAAGGAAGTTAAGACATACAGATTATTATAGTGTCTCTACTATTCATCGAATGGGCTTTAGAAAAGAGAATGGAAACTGGATTAAAAGAGGACATGAGGCCAGAGCTGAGGAGATTAGAGTTGAGGAAGTCAGAGGAGAAGACTTTCCTGGACCTTCTGCTGGACCATCTTCTGCTGGACCTTCTACTGGACCACCTGCTGGACCCTCAGAAGCTGGACCAAGCTCTCAACCTCCACATCAGTCAGCAATGGCATCAGAAAGATTTTCTGAGGAGCAAATTGGTCAGCTCAGGGCTTTACTTGCTGAGTATGACAGTGTCAGAACAAATGATATGTGTAAATTAAGAGAAGAGTTCAATCAACTAAAAGATGAGATAAATTCAAGACTCGACATGATTTCCTTCTCACTTAGCAATTCTGTCGAATCCTTTAGTACTGATCTTCATAGTATTTTTGAAAGGATGGAAGGGATTGCTGACGGTTCTGGAAAATATCTTCATGCTACAAGTCAACTAAAGAAAGATATTGACCTTGCCGTTTCTCAGATTGAAGCATGTCTTGAAAGCTTTAAGAAAACCCAAAAAGATGATGTTATGGAGATGATCGGACATCTAAAGAAAATAGTGTACAAGCATATTTGATCCTAGATTGTATCTTAGGATTTCTTGTTTTATTTCTTAGCATGTATATAGGACTTATGTTTTTTTTTATATACATGTAATAGATCTTGTTTTGGAGTACAAATGGTTGAATGAATATTACACTTTGATTACAAATTGTCTTTGATTGAATGCCAATGAATGTCAATCTTTATTCGAACCAACATCCTCGCTTTGATAACATTCCTTATTTGCTTTTAAAAACTCACCTTATTGTTGATAACAAAAAAGGGGGAGAGATGAGTGTGTAATGCATAAAAAGGAAAGAGAATTTTTAAGAGTGTATAATGCATAACAAAGACAATGAAGAGAAAGACAATGAAGAATGTTCTGAGAATAAAGAATGAGATTTTTTAAAGGTAATTCAGTCTATCTACATAGGGGGAGTTATTCAATGCAGGGGGAGCTTAATAAAATTCTCCATATAAAAGCTGAATCATTTTGATTGATGTCATGTTTTATTCGTTTTAAATGTTGGCATCAAATTCTCTATTACAAAGTCTCTAAGCTTTAAATTTCAATTCAAATGAATTTCTTTAATGCATATACTCAAAGTTTTTGTCATCATCAAAAAGGGGGAGATTGTTGACCCAATTGATGATTTTGATGATTAACAAAACTAATTGAGTATAACATTTGTTGTTACTAATGATTTTGATTAAGTCTTTCAGTTTATAAGCCTAATTCATGATCAAAATCAAGAAGGAAAATCAAGTTCTGGTTGAATCTAATGTCAAGGTAAGACTGCAGACATTAGAGTCGACACATGGAATCGCAGAGCCGACTCCGCAAAATGGCACGGACTTAGAGTCGACTCCGGGACTGTGAGAGCCGACTCTATCAGAAACAACAGAACGTTGGATTTTCAGGCCACGACTTAGAGTCGACTCCCGGACTGCTAGAGTCGACTCCAGAAGAATTTTGTGTCGACCCCAGAAAAGTCAGAGACGACTCCAGATCGAGCGGATTAAATTATTTCGAGTTAGAGCCGACTCCAGAAAAGCCAGAGCCGACTCCAGAATGTCAGACACGGCTCCAGAACTGTCAGAACGACTCTAAACTTTAACTTTATCAATTTTAATCCCAACGGCTATTGTTATTTATGGATCTAATCCTTTTTCACTTGCTTCTAACGGATAGTTTTGCACTATTTATGGATTAATCGAATCTATAAGAAGAGGGGTGATTGCATCCCAAAAAGGAGAGAAGAAAAATCAAGAAAGAGGCAAAAAGAAAAGAATAGAGAAAATCCTTGAGATCTATCAGAAAAGAAAAGAGGGAAAACCTGTAAGGAAAGATCATACTCATCCCCAAGAGAAAGAGATTCCAAGCCTTTGCTGTTCTACTTAGAAGAAATCTCAAAAGAAGGGAGAAGCCCTAGTTTTTCAATCTTCTGAACCTCAAGAGCATATCCAAAGGAAGATCCATTCAAAGGAAGAGAAGGAAGAAGCCACCAAGATCTTCGAATCAGGCTTTGGTTCCTAATCTCTATTTATTGTTTCATTATTGTATATTTGCTCATTGAAGGAGCAGTTTGCTTTTGTAAACTCATTACATTGTTTGCTGGGTCAATCTGGTGATTGATTCAGTTGAGGCAGTTAGCCTTGTGCAAGCATTTGCTTGTGGTTTTAGGTTTTGTGCTGGTGAGCCTTGAAAACCAGCTGGGTTCGTTGTGCGCCCGAAAAAACAACAAGTTTGAGTTGTGAGCTTGCAAAACAACTCTGCTGTAATCAGTTTGATTATAGTGTGGACCCAAGAGGTACTTGGGAGTGGACGTAGGTGTAGGTACACCGAACCACTATAAAATCTATTGTGTTTGCCGTGCTTGTCTCTTTATCTTCAACTCTTCACTTATAGTTGCTTAGTTCTAAATCTGTGAATCTAAGTTTTTATTTCCGCTTGGGGGTTACATATTCAAAAGAGTTTAATTTTTGAAAAACCCAATTCACCCCCCCTCTTGGGTTGCTATCTGGACCAACAGAGTCAAACCCAATCTTAATTAATTTGTCATCTAATCTGAATTAAGTCTAACTTAATTCCTATTTTAACTTCATCCAAAATCTCTTTAACGTGTGTGACCCATTAGGTCCCTTAACACATTGGTAATAATCATCTCCCTAATATTGACCCTAAGGATGACCTGGTCAACACTTTGTCCAAGTCAATTCTTTGATCAAATTAACCCCTTGATCAAATCAAAGAATTCATGATTATAGATCATGAGCGGCCTCTAGCAAAACATCATGACCACCCAAGTATTAAGGGTTTTGTTGACGTGGTCATCAACACCTATCCATGAATGGTTAACGTACGATTCAATCCCTTCATCATATATCCCAGATCAATCAGTGATATGGAATGTGTCAACTATGTAATTAATCTTTATTTACTTGATCTCAAAAAAATTGACTCATATGAATTAGAACTTCGAAACCATTTTGAATTCCAACTCAACCTTGCAAGGATTTAATAGTCAATTTAATTCATCAAGTGGTCTGGGATATAATCCTTTCTATCAAGAGAGACGAATCCTATCTTGATCAAACATCATTTTCATGTGCTTCATGTCATACCCAATCGATACCATATTTATCATCCATGGCTAGAGCGATATTTGCATATCGTCAAAGCATGACATTCCACATATGAGGTACAATGAAGATCTCAAGTCAAAGGATCACTCGTACCACCATCATCAAAGATCAACCATCGACAGTATATAGAATATCCATATAGGATCTCTGTGTGAGTCATCCAATGCATTGTTACAATAACGAACATCCACACATCTATCCAAGTATTTCCATACTTCAGCTTGCGAGATCAGCTGCTCACCACAAGGGTGAAGATATGCAATGCGTGCTAGTCTCATCAGCATTCGACAGTGCTCAGTCTTGTCTATACATCGACTAGGAAAATTCATAGAATCGAACCATAATGTGCAATTTTGGATCTCACAATTTGTAATCTCTATTACAAATTTCATATGTACAGTTCACATTCTTTTGGACTTTATCTCACAGGTAAAATATATCTATATATATATTACATCCAGATAGATAAAGAAACCAATAAATTTGATTTGAATTCAAAAAGAAATGTGTACAAACTAGCATCTAATACAATTGTATTTAGGGCACATACTAACAATCTTTCACTTGCACTAGAGCCAATCACCCATGTATCTAATACAAAGTGACTCGGCATGACTATCATGCTTCTGCTGCGGCAGAATTTTAGTGAACGGATCGGCAATATTGTCATCCATGGGGACTCATTCTATTTTATATCATTTTATCCAATGATTTCTCTAATTACATGATATATTCTGAGTACATGTTTGAACCTCTGATGAGACCTTGGCTCCTTGGCTTGCACAATAGCTCCATTATTATCATAATACAAGAATACTGGATTAACAATGCTTGGAACCACTCTAAGTTCAGTGATAAACTTTTTGATTCAAACTATTTCTTTAGCTGCATCTGATGCTGCAATGTACTCGGCTTCAATCATAGAGTCGGCGGTCGTCTTCTGCTTAGAATTCTTCCAGCTAACTGCACCATCATTGAGTGTGAACACATAGCCTGATTGTGATTTATAATCATCTCTATCATACTAAAAACTAGAATCCATGTAACCCCAAACTATAAGGTCGGGTCCTCCATAAACCAAGAATATATCCTTAGTTCTTTACAAGTACTTAAGGATATTCTTGACTGTCATCCAATATTTTTCACCAGGGTTTGCTTAATATCTACTCGTAATACTCAAGGCATAAGAAACATCAGGCTTCGTACATAGCATCGCATACATAATGGATCCAATTGCTGATGCATATGGTATCCTATCCATGTACTCTCTTTTCTCTTGAGTCTTAGGACTCATATCCTTGGAGAGATATACCCCATGTGATATTATCAAGAATCCCTTCTTGGATTCCTTCATGCTAAACTGCTTTAGCATCTTATCTATGTATGTCGATTGGATCAATCCAAGCAACCTTCTAGATCTATCTCTATAAATCTTTATACCTAGTAATCGGTTGTTTTTCCCAAATCCTTCATGGATAATTTACCTGACAACCAATCCTTCACTTCTTTAAGGAAGGATACATTGTTTCCTATTAATAATATGTCATCCACATATAATATCAAGAAAATAATATCACTCCCACTAACCTTCTTGTACACACATGGATCATCCTCATTTTTATGAAATCAAACTCTTTGATTGTCACATCAAATCGGATGTTCCAACTTCTAGAGGCTTGCTTAAGTCCATAAATAGATCATTGTAGCTTGCATACTTTCTTAGGATCTATGAATTCAAAACCCTCTGGTTGTGTCATATACACATCCTCCTTTATATTTTTATTTAGGAAGGCAGTCTTGACATCCATCTGCCAGATCTCATAGTCAAAATATGCTGCTATTGCAACCAAAATCCTTATGGACTTATGCATGGCTACAGGTAAAAAGGTTTCATCAAAGTCAACACCTTGTCTTTGCTTGTAACCTTTTGCAACTAGTTTTGCCTTATAGGTAATTATATTACCATCCATGTCGATCTTCTTCTTGAAAACCCATTTGCACCCAATGAGTTTTATCCCTTCAGGTGGATCAACCAAGGTCCATACCTGGTTCTCATACATGGAGTCCATTTCAAATTTCATGGCCTCAAGCCATCTCTTGGAGTTAATGTTAGACATTGCCTCCTTGTAGTTGGTAGACTCATCATCCTCTATAAAAAATGCATATCTCTTAGGGATGTGAATTGTCTTACTAGATCTACGTAGCTGGTGTGTACTTGGAACTACCTATTGCTTTACCTCTTCTAATAGAGACTCATGCAATGGCTGCCTGAATGTGGGTTGAGTCTCCAGCTCAACTCCCACTGCATTCAGCATGTGCTCCATTCCATCTCATGGGCCTTTAATAATTTATGGCTCTTGAACTTCACTAAGTTCAATCTTACTCCCACTATCCTTTGAAATTATCTCATTTTCTAAAAATAAAGCATTTCTTAAGACAAACACCTTTTGCTCGAGAGGGTGGTAGAAGTAATATCCTTTTGTTTGTTTTGGATATCCCATAAAATTGTATTTATCAGATCTAGCTTCAAGCTTGTCTAATTCATTATGCTTCAAATAAGCATAACAGCCTCAAACCCTTAAATGATTAAGGGATGGTTTCTTTCCACACCATATCTCATATGGAGTGAAGTTGACCAATTTAGATGGAACTCTGTTTAGGGTATAATCGGCAATATCTAGCGTATAACCCCAAAACATTTTTGAGAGATCTGCAAGGCTCATCATCGAATGTACCATATCTAATAGTGTACGATTTCTTCTTTCTAACACACCATTGTGCTGTGGTACCAGAAGGAGTCCATTGAGGGAGAATCCCATTCTCCTTCAAATAATCTATGAACTGATGGCTCAAGTATTCACCACCTCGATCTGATCTAAGTATTTAATACTTTTGCCAGTTTGTTTTTCTACTTCACATCTGAATTCTTTAAACTTTTCAAAGGCTTCAGATTTGTTCTTCATCAGATACACATAACCATATCTACTATGGTCATCTATGAATGTGATAAAATAAAAAAACCTCATATAACTTAAATGTTGATGGGTCCATATTCGTATGTACTAAACTCAAACATTCAGTTGCTCACTCACCTTTTCTATTAAAAGGTGACTTGGTCATCTTGCCAAGTAAGCATGATTCACATTCCTTAATTGATTCCCAATCGAATGAGCCCAAGTATCCATTATTATGTAACTTGGTTAAACGCTTTTCGTTTACATGGCCTAGATGACAATGCCATAGGTATGAGTCCCTAGAATTATTTGATTTTAATCTTTTTGATTCAATATTGAGAATAGGGGCTTGAAGATTAAGAACATAAATTCCATTGAACAATTCAGCAGAACCAAAGAACAATTTATTTCAAAAATATAAATGCCTTTATTTTTAATTTCAAATGAATACCTATCCATTACTAAACATGAAATGGATATAATATTCTTTGTTCTTTTCGAACATAGTAACAATTATTAAGTTCAATTACAAGCCCTATGGGCAATGATAAGAACAAATTCCTATGGCTAATGCAGCAACCTTTGCTCCATTTCTCATTCATAGGATCACTTCATCTTTTCCCAATCTTCTACTATTTCTTATCATCTATATTAATACAAATATGAAACCCACAACTGGTATCCAATACATAAGTGGAATAAGAAGAATAGAAGAAAACATCTCAATCCGTATGCTTCTTTTCTTTCAGACTTGCCAAATAAGCCCTGCCGCTTCCAGTGCCCATTTGCCACAGAAGTGACATTTTTCCTTGGCTACATTCTTAAGCCATTCAGAAAAATTGGATCCGATCAGCTTGTTGGACTCTAGGTTACCTCTAAGGTTAATGTTCACACTCATAGTGTCTTTTACAACTGTATAGAAAATAGAACGAATCAATTATTATGAATGTAAATCATTGATTTAATATAGTAATTTTAAAATTTTTAATTAAATCAATTACTCCCACTATTTTATCGAGCATAATAGCCCTCTTTATTAATCTCAAAAAATTATCAAATAATTTTTATTGGGCTAGGACCCTCAAATTGACTTACCTTGACCTTGGCTTTGGCACAACAAATCTTAGTAAGCCAATTTAGGTAGATTTTCATCAATCACATCAAATGTGTCTCCTAGATCATTTAGGGGACATTGCCTTGTCAATCACATTCGCATGTGATCACCCTAAACTTTGCCTCTAGATTAGACTGACCCTGACTTTGGCCANAGCGATGCATAATTGTGTCGCTAAATTTGCATCGCTATTTCGTATTTTCTTGTAGTGACTGACCCTGACTATGGCCAATTAATGCCAGCTAACCTAGTTAAGTCAACCATTGTTCCCCAATCAACTCCTCATAGGTTCACTTGATCTTGGCTATGGCACAACAAATCTCATGCCCTAATGATTTTGTATCATGTGAACAATGGAAGGCTAATGACTTAATATTCATGGAGGGATTTAGCGCATTTAGGTCCCATCATGCATGTACAACATTTGTATCATGCTAGGTTACATATCCTATATATGAATTTTAGATTAATTTTAATTAACCTAAATTTCATAAGATCCAATCTTATGATTGGGACTCCTAATCAAATTAGGATCCTGATCACTATCTAATATGGAACCCTAATCATGTGACCAAATCAATTGCTACCATCCTGATTAACCTTAATTGATCTAATCAATTAAGAGCTTTCCTTAACAATGGCCAGATCAGCTGATCAATGGGGTCCTATTTAGCATACCCTTCGATCCCATTGAATGGGTTTTCCAGGCAGCGAACGGAGCAATTAAAAACCATGATCGCACCTTTCTAGATACCATTGTAGTTAAGCCCAATTGATTTGATCAATTATGGAATCATAGGATCAAACAATGATATGGTTAAATCTAATTTTTCTTAAACCTTATCATCTATTACACATTATGATAAGATAAGATAGTGATCTTTAGGGATTTATGATAAGTGTCAAATATTTTATAATAATTTATTTTATATATTTGTCTTATCATTATCTGTTATGATAAATTTGTTTTCATCACATGAAAATCCTAATTGGTCTCTATCATAACATCCCTAACATGATAACATGTCAAAATTTAAAATTTTAATTTTAATCTTGATTATCATGTTATCATGATATAATTATTTTAGACTTTAATCACGTTATTTATCATGTCAAAATTAAATTCTGAACATGATATGTTAAATTTCAGCCTTTATGATTATGTCATACATAAATCATAATTTTTAATTTTTAACATGATCAAATCTAAATAATTCATGTTTATTATCATATAATAAACTTATTAAATATTTAATATCATTAATATTTCAGATTTTAATCATCTTATTTATCATGTCAAAATTAAATTCTAAACATGATATGTTAAATTTCAGCCTTTATGATTATGTCACACATAAATCATAATTTTTAATTTTTAACATGATCAAATCTAAATAATTCACATTATTATTATATAAAATTATTAAATATTTAATCTTCATCAATATAATTATTTCAGATTTATCATGTTATTTATCATGTCAAAATTAAATTCTAAACATATGTTAAATTTCAGCCTTTATGATTATATCATACATAAATCATAATTTTTAATTTTTAACATGATCAAATCTAAATAATTCATGTTTATTATCATAATAATAAACTTATTAAATATTTAATCTTCATCATATGGTAATATTTATATTTTACATCGCATGTAAAATTTAGATCTATGTTTATAAAAACTAGAACTCAGGTAATCTATCAAATTAACTGAATTTGAAGCCTAAGGAGGCTCTGATAACACTGTTGGAAATTTTGTATGTTATATATGAATCAAATTCATATAACACATAGTGGAAAATAAAAAATAAATACGAATTTAATTCCCAAAGCCCAAGATCCTCAGGAACAATTCAGTTAACAAGAAATAACACATGATTTTAATAGATTATACCTGTGTTCTTTATTGGGATGATGCCCGATGAAGCCGGTAAATGATTTACCACTAGCCGTCCATGCGTCCGGCCTCTAATGGTGATCCACGCGAAGATCTTTGGATGATGTCCTCTCAGGATTGGATGATAACCTTCTTGCGAGGGGTGCTAGCGCCTCTTTTCTTTTCTATTGATTTTTCAAATCAAAAAAGGATTTGATCAAGATCAAATCTTGATCAATCAAGAAAGAAAGGGACATCTAGAGAGAGAAAGGACATTTTTGAGAGAGAAAGAAGGTGTTAGGCATCCAAGAGAGAGAGAGAGAAGAGAGGAGTTCGGTGTTACTCTCGAAGGGTATTTCTCCCTTTTTATACATGAAAAGGAGGTTGTGTGGTTCTTAAAAAAATGGATTTTATCACAACCACCTAACCATTCAACCTTATCAAGTTGATAACAATTATCCTAACAAATTTAGGATATTTGCTATCATGATAATGTTAAGATTACAACCACCAAACCACATCCCTAAAAATTAGGAAATTGGTTATCCCATGAAACCAACGTCGCAACCTTGAATTTGGCTTCATGAGAATGCCCCAAATCATGGGGTTCACTCCTCCATGACGTGGAGATGGGTCATGTCCATCACATGGGCATGGATCCATCCTCCACGTGGCACGATCTCAGCCCTCGGTTTAATTGGGTTTCCATGAATCAAATCATGCCATCATATGGACCCAATTAAATACCATATTATTAATCTCAATTAATCTAAGCCATCCATCACATGGATCAAGCCTAATTAATGGATTTCATATGTACATCTCATGTACAAAAGGTCTCTCTTTTGAACAAAAAATTCTTTTCTCTATAATGAATCCTATTCATCAATTTCATGTTCTCTCATTAAGATTGAGTCAAACCCAATCCTAATTTATTGGTTATCTGATTTGAATTAAGTCCAACTTAATTCCCATTTTAACTTCATCCAAAATCTTCTTAATGCGTGTGACCCATTAGGTCCCTTGACACGTTGGTAATAATCATGTCCCTAATATTGACCCTAAGGATGACTTGATCAACACCTTGTCCAAGTCAATTCTTTAACCAAATCAACTCTTTGATTAAGTCAAAGAATCCATGATTATAGATCATGAGCGGCCTCTAGCAAAGCATCATGACCACCCAAGTGTTAAGGGTTTGTTGACGTGGTCATCAACACCTGTCCATGAACGGTTACCGTACGATTCAATCCCTTCGTCACATATCCCAGATCAATCAGTGGTATGGAATGTGTCAACCATATAATTGATCTTTGTTTACTTGATCTCAGAAAAATTGACTCATATGAATTAGAACTTCGAAACCATTTCGAATTCCAACTCAACCTTGCAAGGATTTAACAGTCAATTTAATCCATCAAGTGGCCGTGGGATATAACCCTTTCTATCAAGGGAGACGAATCTGTCTTGATCAAACACCACCTTCATGTGCTTCATATCATACCCAATCGACACCATATTTGCCACCCGTGGCTAGAGCGATGTTTGCATGTCGTCAAAGCATGATATTCCACACATAAGGTGCAATGAAGATCTCAAGTCAAAGGATCACTCGCACCACTGTCATCAAAGATCAACCATCGACACTATATAGAATATCCATATGGGATCTCTGTGCGGGTCATCCAATGTATCGTTACAATAACGAACATCCACACACCATATCCAAGTATCTTCATACTTCAGCTTGCAAGATCAGCTGCACACCACAAGGGTGAAGATATGCAATGTGTGCTAGTCTCAACAGCGTTCGACAGTGTCCAATCTTGTCTACCCATCGACTAGGGAAGTTTAAAGAATCAAACCATAATGTGCAATTTTGGATCTCACAATTTGTAATCTCTATTACAAATTCCATATGCACAGTTCGCATTCTTTTGGACTTTATCTCACAGAAAAAATATATCTAATATATATATGAAAAATACATGGATAGATAAAGAAACCAATAAATTTGATTTGCATTCATAAGAAATGTGTACAATTAGCATCTTATCCAATTGGATCTAGGGCACACACTAATAGTTCGAAGATTGGAGAGGAAGATCAGGCGTTCCATGTATGAGCTGGATCCTGATGATGCTGTTAGCATTGGCTTGTGGATTGAAAACCACCGGGATCACATTTTCTTTTATGAAGACTTCTCTGAAACAGAACCTTTTGTTCTGGGCATTCAGACGGAATTGCAGCTTCAGCAAATGATTCGCTTTGGCAACAGGAGTCTCCTAGCATCTGATTCAAGATTTGGCACAAACAAATTAAAGGTATGTGCAGTTCGCATTCTTACTGTTTTGATAGCTTGTGTTGCTGTGCACATTGAGTTCTGACACTTGTCCTTGATTCGTAATTGTAGTATCCCATATATAGTCTCCTTGTTTTTGATTCAAATAACAACGCAATCCCGGTAGCCTGGATTATAACACCAAACTTTGCAAATGGTGAGATACATAGATGGATTGGCGCCCTATATGATAGAGTTCATTCAAAAGATCTCACATGGCAGTTGGGTGGTTTCATTGTTGATGATCCTGCAGCAGATGTGCTTACCATCAGGTTACCACTAATGTTATCCTTATGTTGGTTGTTTTTTGCAACGTTCATAATCTCTGACCTGTCTATGCTAATGCAGGGAGGTGTTCCAATGTTCAGTGTTGATCAACTTCTGGCGTATTCGTAATTTATGGTGTTGCTGCAGAAATCCGTTCTTCGACTCGGGTGCGTTCCTGGCTCCTGATCTAGACGCCAATTTCATCGCCTCGGGATAGAACCTGCAAGACAGTCGGTGCGCAGAGGGTGATGTGGGGGTTTTCCTCTACGAAGAACCCTCCGACGTCCAAGTCAGTGGAGATTCACAATAAGCAGATGTGAGGAGAAGACTCTCACAGAGGAGTTTCCCTGTTGGCGGGTGTTCTCTATCGAGAGCCTCGAGCTCAGGAGGAGCTTCAATGGAGTGTCCCCGAACCGTGTATGAAAAATGTGCCTAGAAACAGACATACCTGAGAGGCTTGAAGGTGGTAATATTTATAGGCGACCACCTAATGCCTTGGGCATGCTCTGGATGAGGTCCAAAAACTGTTAGGATTCGAATCGAGTTCGTTGTGAGGCCGGTGGGATCCGTATCTTGTCAGTTAAAGGATCGACGGTCGAGAGGGCTATCCGGCGCTTTGAGATTCAGCGATCGTATAGGCTCTAGGCCGCTTCCGGTAGCACAGGTATGATTGCCTATGTGGATCCTTATTTGGTTTTATGGTTCCGCAGAAGTATGGATATCACTCGGGCATGCCGGGTTATGGATAGCTCGGCTAGTGAGGCATAGAGATCGCTCGGGCTGGAGATCGCTCGGGCTGTGCCAAGAGATAAGGATAGCTCGGCTAGCGAGGCATAGAGATCGTTCAGGCTGGGGTCGAGAGGTAAGGATAGCTCGGCTTATCGAGGAATTTAGTGTTGGGAATACACCCTCAATCACCCTCGGAACAAATATGCGTGCACAATCACAGAAAATATACCGATCTACCACAATCACAGAATATGCGGAATAAAAATAAACACCATACAAAAACACCAAATTTACGTGGAAAACCCCTCCAATGTGAAAGGGAAAAACCACGGGGCAAATTCCGAGAGCACTTCACTAATCTTAATAAAAGATTACAACTTTTCTCCTAATTTCTTTTTGCCCAAAAATTAGGAAACACTTCGAACTTAAAATAATAGTTGATGTGGGTACAAGAAGGATCTCACCAACGTGTGGTTGCTCTTTCGTGCCCCCAAATCTGCTCTCAGACTCGTCCGTATCGACCTCCTGAGGTTGCACAGGATTTTTCCCAAGCCTGGGCTTCTCTGGATCTCTCTCAGGCCGCACACCATTCTCTCCCCCCAATCTGGGATTTTTCTTCTCTCGTATATCCCACATACGGATCTCTCTCCCCCTACTTTATTTCCGGGTTTGTTTTCCCTTTTTGAAAACAACTCCGTAACAAACTGTGATGCAGTTTGTTATCATGGGCTCCGTAACAAACTGTGATGCAGTTTGTTATCATGGGTCGGTTCCCTCCCCACGTGGAGGGAGCACCCAACAATATCTCCCCCTCCCGACTACGTGGGGAAATCCACCAAGCCTGCTTTCTTTCTACAAGCTTCAACCTTCTTGATAGGTAATGACTTTGTCATTATATCTGACCTATTATCATCTGTATGGATCTTCTCCAACAGCAACTGCTTCTCTTCCAGGACCTGTCTGATCCAGTGATAACGCATATCAATGTGCTTCGACTTGGAGTGAAAAGTCGGATTCTTGCTCAGGTGAATAGTGCTCTGATTGTCACAATAGACCACATAAGTATCATGTCTAACACCCAGCTCCTGAAGAAATCTCTTCAGCTACAATATCTCCTTGCATCCTTCTGTCACTGCTATGTACTCGGCCTCTGTGGATGATAATGCAACACACTTCTGTAACTTGGACTGCCATGAAATTGCACCTCCTGCAAATGTAACCAAGTAACCGAATGTGGACTTCCTGGAGTCAACATCTCCTGCCATATCTGCATCTGTATATGTCTGTAACACAGGTTCTCCCTGTCCATAACAAAGACTCAAGCTAGTTGTACCTCTCAAGTACCTCATGATCCATTTGACTGCTGCCCAATGCTCCTTTCCTGGATTCGCTAGGAACCTGCTCACTAAGCCAACTGCATATGCTAAGTCTGGTCGGGTACAGACCATAGCATACATAAGACTACCCACGGCTGAGGCATAAGGGACTCTATTCATCTCCTGCTTCTCTTCCTCTGAGGCTGGGCTCTGCTCTGAACTCAGCTTGAAGTGTCCAGCTAGTGGACATGCCACTGACTTGGCATTGCTCATGCTGAATCTCTGAAGCACCTTCTCTATGTATTTCTTCTGGGACAACCATAACCTGCATGCTTGTCTATCCCTGAATACATGCATCCCCAATATTTGTTTCACTGGCCCCATATCCTTCATATCAAAAGCTTTCCCTAACTCCTTCTTCAGTGTGGCAATCTTGCTGGAGTCCTGCCCAACAATCAACATATCATCCACATATAAGAGAAGGATGATAAAATCACCTCCAGGGAACCTTCTAATGAAGACACAATGATCTGTGGTTGTTCTTTTATAACCAACCTGTACCATGAAAGCCTCAAACTTTCTGTACCACTGCCGGGGCGCCTGCTTGAGACCATACAGACTCTTTCTAAGTCTGCACACCATGTGCTCCTTGCCTTTCACCTTGAAACCTTCAGGCTGCTCCATATAGACCTCTTCCTCTAAGTCACCGTGCAAGAATGCTGTCTTCACGTCCAACTGCTCTACCTCCATGTTCATGCTAGCTGCCAATCCTAACACCGTCCTGATTGAGGTCATCTTCACTACTGGAGAAAATATCTCATCGAAATCAACTCCCTTCTTTTGTGCAAAGCCCTTCACAACTAGTCGTGCTTTATATCTAGGCTGTGAGCTTTTCTCTTCTGCCTTTACCTTGTAGACCCACTTGTTTCTGAGTACCTTTCTCCCCTTGGGCCTAGCTACCAAGTCATATGTATGATTATGCAGAAGAGAGTCCATCTCCTCCTGCATAGCTCTCTGCCACTGCTCCCGCTGCTCACTGACATGGGCCGCCTCATATGACTCTGGCTCATCTGCATCTGTCAACATGATATATTCATGCACTGAATACCGACTAGATGGTTGCCTTGCTCTCGTGGATCTCCTCACCTCTGTCGGTAGCTCCTCCTCAGGGATCTGAATCTCCTGATCTGTATCCTCAATAGGTGTAGGCTGCTGCTCATCTGCACCCTGTACTGGCTGTTTCTCTGGCTCATCTGCATGAACTGCTGGAGGACTGACAGGCTCTATATCTACTGGGCCATACATATCTGACTCAGACTGATGCTCTGCCCTCTTGATGTCTTCTATGGTTTGATCCTCATAGAATATGACATCTCTGCTCCTGACTACCTTCCTATCAACTGGGTCCCACAGCTTATAGCCAAACTGCTCATCACCAAACCCCAGAAAGATACATTGTCTTGTCTTGTCATCTAACTTTGTCCTCTCATCCTTAGGCACATGCACAAATGCCCTGCAGCCAAAAATCCTTAGATAATCATATCTGACATTCTTGCCTGTCCACACCTTCTCTGGCACCTCTCCATCTAGAGCTGATGAGGGAGATCTATTTATTAAATAACATGCTGTCTGGACTGCCTCCCCCCAAAAGCTCTTGGGCAACTTGGACTGGGAGAGCATGCACCTGACTCTCTCCACTATTGTCCTGTTCATTCTCTCAGCTACTCCATTCTCCTGTGGAGTCTTTGGCACTGTTTGCTCATGTCTGATGCCTTGTGCTCTGCAGTACTGGTGAAAGACTCCTATGTACTCTCCCCCATTGTCTGTACGAATGCATCTCAACTTCTTTCCTGTCTGCCTCTCCACAAGCCTGTGAAAAACTCAAAAACTGCTGCCACCTGGTCCTTGGACTTTAAAACAAAAACCCACACCTTTCTGGAAGCATCATCTATAAATGTGACGAAATATGAGGCTCCTCCTAAGGTCTTCTCCCTCATGGGTCCACACACATCTGAGTACACTTGCTCCAAAAGGCCAGTCTTCTTCTTGGAGCTACTCTGAAATGTCACCCTGTGCTGCTTACCCACCACACAGTGGGTACAATCACTGAGAACTCTGTCCTGTATCTCTGGTAAGACCCCTGCCCTGACGAGAGTTTGCAATCCCTTTCCGCCAATATGGCCTAATCTCTTGTGCCACAAATCTGCAGTATCATGCTCTGCTGCGCATACCTCTCCCCTAACCAAACTGGACTGCAACTTGTATAATGTGCATGATCTCTGTCCTTTGGTAATCACCATAGCACCTTTGATTAACTTCCATTGATCTCCCCCAAACTGGCTAACATATCCCTCTTCATCTAGCTTGCCTGCTGAGATGAGATTCATCCTGAGATCTGGAACATGTCTGACCTCTTTGAGTATCAATCTGCTGCCTTCACGGGTCTGGACCACTACTTCTCCTATCCCACATATTTTGGAAACACCATTGTTTCCCATTCGGATCACACCAAGATCACCTATCCTGTAGGATGTGAAGAACTCTCTCCTGGGTGTGGCATGATAAGAAGCTCCAGTATCACCACCCAATCAACCTGATTTGATGTGGTGGCTAAGCACTGATCAACACATTCTGTAAATAGAATGATGTCTTCTCCTGAGGCAACTGCTGCTACCTCTCTATCTTTCTTATCTTCTGCCTTACCGCCTTCATTGTTCTTCTTCTTTAGCAGTCTACATTCACTTTGTAGTGTCCTTTCTTATGACAATGGTAGCATTCGATTTCCTTCCTTGGTCTGGATTTGCTTCTGCCTCTGTTGTTTTCTTTTCTAGTAAACTGTCTCCCTCTGCCCTCTGTGACAAGTACATCTGTCTGTGTTTGAGACTCTCCAGTTCCCTTCCTTCTTTCCTCCTCATTGAGCAAGCTGCTAGTAGCCTGACTCATGGTGATAACTCCATCAGGGGCGGAGTTACTCAATGACACCACCAGTGTCTCCCAACTATCAGGTAGAGAACTCAACAACAGGAGTGCCTGAAGTTCATCTTCCATAAGCATCTTCATTGTGGCCAGCTGGTTCACAATGCTCTTCATCTCATTTAGGTGCTCTGCAATTGATTTTCCCGGCTTGTACTTCAGATTTACAAGCTTTCTGATTAAGTATGCTTTATTTCCGGCAGTTTTCCTCTCATACAACCCTTCTAACTTCTTCCATAGTTCATAGGCTGAGGTTTCATTTGAAATATGATGGAATACTGTGTCATCCACCCATTGCCTGATGACACTGATTGCTTTTCTATCCATAGTAGCCCAATCTTCATCATCATATTTTTCTGGCTTCTCTCCCATCTTCTCAATCGGCTTGGCTAAATCTTTGCAATACAAGAGATCCATCATCTTTGGTTTCCAAATCAACCAATTACTGCCATTGAGACTAATCATCCTGCTAGTATTAGTGGTAGAATCCATCTGTGGCACGCTCAAATAATTTGTTCTGGGCTTGCAACCTTGCTCTGATACCACTGATGTTGGGAATACACCCTCAATCACCCTCGGAACAAATATGCGTGCACAATCACAGGAAAATATACCGATCTACCACAATCACAGAATATGCGGAATAAAAAAAACACCACACAAAAACACCAAATTTACGTGGAAAACCCCTCCAATGTGAAAGGGAAAAACCACGGGGCAAATTCCGAGAGCACTTCACTAATCTTAATAAAAGATTACAACTTTTCTCCTAATTTCTTTTTGCCCAAAAATTAGGAAACACTTCGAACTTAAAATAATAGTTGATGTGGGTACAAGAAGGATCTCACCAACGTGTGGTTGCTCTTCCGTGCCCCCAAATCTGCTCTCAGACTCGTCCGTATCGACCTCCTGAGGTTGCACAGGATTTTTCCCAAGCCTGGGCTTCTCTGGATCTCTCTCAGGCCGCACACGTCTCTCCCCCAATCTGGGATTTTTCTTCTCTCGTATATCCCACATACGGATCTCTCTCCCCCTACTTTATTTCCGGGTTTGTTTCCCTTTTT
Source organism: Calamus simplicifolius (assembly GCA_900491605.1). Lineage (NCBI taxonomy): Eukaryota > Viridiplantae > Streptophyta > Magnoliopsida > Arecales > Arecaceae > Calamus > Calamus simplicifolius. The sequence continues at coordinate 466,620 of UESW01004614.1, read as the reverse complement.
GAAAACAACTCCGTAACAAACTGTGATGCAGTTTGTTATCATGGGCTCCGTAACAAACTGTGATGCAGTTTGTTATCATGGGTCGGTTCCATCCCCACGTGGAGGGAGCACCCAACATTTAGATCGTTCGGGCTGGGGCCGAGAGGTAAGGATAGCTCGGCTTACCGAGGAATAGAGATCGTTCGGACTGGGGCCGAGAGGTAAGGATAGCTTGGCTTACCGAGGAATGGCTCGGCCAGGGTGGCCGCGGCATGAAGATAGCTCAGGTTGTTGGGTGACCCGACTTTGCCAAAGGTGATTTGGCTTTGTCGCTTGGATGTCATGCCAGCTGGCTAGCAGGGTGTCCCAATGGCGTCTGACCCAATTGTCGATGTGGGCAATCAATAATGTAATGACGATTTTACCCTTCACACATCCCTCCTTCCCTTTTTCACATGAAAGAGATTCCTCAGTCAGATGAACTGAGGAATTTAAACTGAGGGAGGAGGCGAAGTTCATGTAAACTATGGGGGATGCATATGCCTTGCATTTCCCGTAATCCCCATTTTAAATTTTTTCATGTAAACCATGGGGAATAACTTTTTTCATTTTTTTACATTTATCCACGTTTCTTCTTTTCTTAAAATGGTTTCATGCTTGGAATTCTCTCCATGCTTAGTAGCTGGCAGTTTTTATTTCTTCCTTTTATCATATCATTGTGATTTATGAGTCTTGAACTAGATATAATTCTGTTAATCTGTGATGAAGTGCCATTACATGTGCGAGTGCATGTCATACTTCTTGTTAAGCATGGGGATATGATTCTAACACTGGGTGATACTAACTAGAATTTGAAAAACAGATCACTTTGGTATTTGCATTGTTGTGAATAATTTCTATGTTATCAAAGTCCACAACATTGGGCAAGTATCTTCTCATTTTCAGTCCTAACTCCAGTGCTCCATCGGTATCTTTGTTGCTTTATCAGGGGGCTATAGCAGCCTCTATACACGCCACTAGGCCTCTTCGGAAAGTTTTTCCTCTGTTGACGTAGGTCTTCTCATTTCCATTATATTCTGAAGGCTTGATGTACGTAAGAGGGAATGTATTTCACCATCCTCGAGAAAGAGTTGTAGCTGCAGGCAGTAGTATCTGGATCAGAAGTGTTGGGTGCTCCCTTCACGTAGGGAGGGAACCGGCCCATGATAACAAACTGCATCACAGTTTGTTACGGAGCTGTTTTCAAAAAGGAAAAACAAACCCGGAAATAAAATAGGGAGAGAGAGATCCGTATGTGAAAGATACGAGAGAAGAAAAATCCCAAATTTGGGGGAGAGAGCGGTGTGCGGCCTGAGAGAGATCCAGAGAAGCCCAGGCTTGGGAGAAATCCTGTGCAACCTCAAGAGATCGATACGGACGAGTCTGAGAGCAGATTTGGGGGGCACGGAAGAGCAACCACACGTTGGTGAGATCCTTCTTGTACCCACATCATATTATTTTAAGTTCGAAGTGTTTCCTAATTTTTTGGCAAAAGAAATTAGGAGAAAAGTTGTAATCTTTTATTAAGATTAGTGAAGTGCTCTCGGAATTTGCCCCGTGGTTTTTTCCTTTCACATTGGAGGGGTTTTCCACATAAATTTGGTATTTTTGTGTGGTGTTTATTTTTATTCCGCATATTCTGTGATTGTGGTAGATCGGTATATTTTTCTGTGATTGTGCACGCATATTGTTCCGAGGGTGATTGAGGGTGTATTCCCAACAATTATGGTATCAGAGCAAGGTTGCAGCCCAGAATAAATTATTTGGGCGTGCCACAGATGGATTCTACCACTAATACTAGCAGGATGATTAGTCTCAATGGCAGTAATTGGTTGATTTGGAAACCAAAGATGATGAATCTCTTGTATTGCAAAGATTTAGCCAAGCCGATTGAGAAGATGGGAGAGAAGCCAGAAAAATATGATGATGAAGATTGGGCTACTATGGATAGAAAAGCAATCAGTGTCATCAGGCAATGGGTGGATGACACAGTATTCCATCATATTTCAAATGAAACCTCAGCCTATGAACTATGGAAGAAGTTAGAAGGGTTGTATGAGAGGAAAACTGCCGGAAATAAAGCATACTTAATCAGAAAGCTTGTAAATCTGAAGTACAAGCCGGGAAAATCAATTGCACAGCACCTAAATGAGATGAAGAGCATTGTGAACCAGCTGGCCACAATGAAGATGCTTATGGAAGATGAACTTCAGGCACTCCTGTTGTTAAGTTCTCTACCTGATAGTTGGGAGACACTGGTGGTGTCATTGAGTAACTCCGCCCCTGATGGAGTTATCACCATGAGTCAGGCTACTAGCAGCTTGCTCAATGAGGAGGAAAGAAGGAAGGGAACTGGAGAGTCTCAAACACAGACAGATATACTTGTCACAGAGGGCAGAGGGAGACTGTTACTAGAAAAGAAAACAACAGAGGCAGAAGCAAATCCAGACCAAGGAAGGAAATCGAATGCTACCATTGTCATAAGAAAGGACACTACAAAAGTGAATGTAGACTGCTAAAGAAGAAGAACAATGAAGGCGGTAAGGCAGAAGATAAGAAAGATAGAGAGGTAGCAGCAGTTGCCTCAGGAGAAGACATCATTCTATTTACAAATGTGTTGATCAGTGCTTAGCCACCACATCAAATCAGGTTGATTGGGTGGTGGATACTGGAGCTTCTTATCATGCCACACCCAGGAGAGAGTTCTTCACATCCTACAGGATAGGTGATCTTGGTGTGATCCGAATGGGAAACAATGGTGTTTCCAAATATGTGGGATAGGAGAAGTAGTGGTCCAGACCCCTGAAGACAGCATTCTTGCATGGTGACTTAGAGGAAGAGGTCTATATGGAGCAGCCTGAAGGTTTCAAGGTGAAAGGCAAGGAGCACATGGTGTGCAGACTCAGAAAGAGTCTGTATGGTCTCAAGCAGGCGCCCCGGCAGTGGTACAGAAAGTTTTGAGGCTTTCATGGTACAGGTTGGTTATAAAAGAACAACCACAGATCATTGTGTCTTCATTAGAAGGTTCCCTGGAGGTGATTTTATCATCCTTCTCTTATATGTGGATGATATGTTGATTGTTGGGCAGGACTCCAGCAAGATTGCCACACTGAAGAAGGAGTTAGGGAAAGCTTTTGATATGAAGGATATGGGGCCAGTGAAACAAATATTGGGGATGCATGTATTCAGGGATAGACAAGCATGCAGGTTATGGTTGTCCCAGAAGAAATACATAGAGAAGGTGCTTCAGAGATTCAGCATGAGCAATGCCAAGTCAGTGGCATGTCCACTAGCTGGACACTTCAAACTGAGTTCAGAGCAGAGCCCAGCCTCAGAGGAAGAGAAGCAGGACATGAAGAGAGTCCCTTATGCCTCAGCCGTGGGTAGTCTTATGTATGCTATGGTCTGTACCCGATCAGACTTAGCATATGCAGTTGGCTTAGTGAGCAGGTTTCTAGCGAATCCAGGAAAGGAGCATTGGGCAGCAGTCAAGTGGATCATGAGGGTACTTGAGAGGTACAACTAGCTTGAGTCTTTGTTAGGATAGGGAGAACCTGTATTACAGACATATACAGATGCAGATATGGCAGGAGATGTTGACTCCAGGAAGTCCACATCCGGTTACTTGGTTACATTTGCAGGAGGTGCAATTTCATGGCAGTCCAAGTTACAGAAGTGTGTTGCATTATCGTCCACAGAGGCCGAGTACATAGCAGTGACAGAAGGATGTAAGGAGATATTATGGCTGAAGAGATTTCTTCAGGAGCTGGGTGTTAGACATGATACTTATGTGGTCTATTGTGACAATCAGAGCACTATTCACCTGAGCAAGAATCCGACTTTTCACTCCAAGTCGAAGCACATTGATATGCGTTATCACTGGATCAGACAGGTCCTGGAAGAGAAGCAGTTGCTGTTGGAGAAGATCCATACAGATGATAATGGGTCAGATATAATGACAAAGTCATTACCTATCAAGAAGGCTGAAGCTTGTAGAAAGAAAGCAGGCTTGGTGGATTTCCCCACGTAGTCGGGAGGGGGAGATATTGTTGGGTGCTCCCTCCACGTGGGGAGGGAACCGGCCCATGATAACAAACTGCATCACAGTTTGTTACTGAGCCAATGATAACAAACTGCATCACAGTTTGTTACGGAGATGTTTTCAAAAGGGATAACAAACCCGAAAATAAAGTAGGGGGAGAGAGATCCGTATGTGGAAGATACGAGAGAAGAAAAATCCCAGATTGGGGGGAGAGAGCGGTGTGCGGCCTGAGAGAGATCCAGAGAAGCCCAGGCTTGGGAGAAATCCTGTGCAACCTCAAGAGGTCGATACGGACGAGTCTGAGAGCAGATTTGGGGGGCACGGAAGAGCAACCACACGTTGGTGAGATCCTTCTTGTACCCACATCAACTATTATTTTAAGTTCGAAGTGTTTCCTGATTTTTGGGCAAAAAGAAATTAGGAGAAAAGTTGTAATCTTTTATTAAGATTAGTGAAGTGCTCTCGGAATTTGCCCCGTGATTTTTTCCTTTCACATTGGAGGGGTTTTCCACGTAAATTTGGTATTTTTGTGTGGTGTTTATTTTTATTCCGCATATTCTGTGATTGTGGTAGATCGGTATATTTTTCTGTGATTGTGCACGCATATTTATTTCGAGGGTGATTGAGGGTGTATTCCCAACAAGAAGAACATTGAATAACATAGTAATGATATATTGTTAACAAGTAATGACTGCAAGCGAACATGGTACGTAGCTAAATGGACGGATTCTCAGTGGGCATTATAATTTGATCTCAGACTATGATACAAGGTACAGGCAACTTGGAAAATAAGATTAATTTGAGTATAATGGCTTTGAAAGAAAATTGTTGAATTTCTATTCATGTTACTGAACCTTCGGTTGGCTGAAATTATTAGGTGCTGATCTGCTGTGAGATTGGCTTTTCCAATGCAAGTCATCTCAGAGAACCGAGGGTAATTCACATAGCTGAGTTGTCATGTTGATTGGTATAGCATATATAGAAGGATGGATTCAGCTGGTTAGCTTGGTTTCTTTGCATGTCTTGTATTGTCTTTGCACAATCTGAACCATCCTTTACCTCAATGAATGCGTAATTATGACCGACTCATTGAGCATGCTAGTGATTCAACCTTGTACCCTTGAGGCTCAACAACAAAATTGAAAAAGAAATGAAGCGAAAGAATTTAGTATGTGAACGAAAACTGCAATCAATTGAAGCATAATCCTTGAGCATCCATGGACCTTATTAGAAATTAAGTAGATAAAAAGAATGCAAAAAGAAATGAGAAACATCGTAAGCAGCAGCCTAACAAAGCAATATTTAAAAGGAGAAGTCGAGTGGTCATCTAGGCAGAACATGAAATGGCAATCTTTTAAATAAAAGAAATCTCTCTCTCTTGCATGCGCTGAATTTGAGATCATTTTGATGTGCTTTCACGATCTTTAGCTTCCAAAAAATGCCCCCGAAGCTTTTATCATTCATGGTACGGTTAATCTTGCTCGTCTTTATGGACTTGAGAGATTTTTCCACCTTTTCTAGATTTGAACTTCAGATTTATCTCGAGTTTGAAAACAGTCCCCTACAAATTTTCCGCTTGTGTTCATTCTATTTATATGGATTAATTTTATAGATCAAAGTAAAATCCATGGAGTTTGAGAATGTTTTCCTGATCAGCCCCTCTTGGTATAAATCCTCGCCAGGAAAGCTAATTTAGGGCTGGGAGGGACCTGTAGGCAGGAAGAGAAGTGTGCCTTGCTAGTTCTATCATTAAACTCAGCAACCAGTCTAGCCATTACAGCTTTAGGGCAAGGAGTGCCTTACAGAAACTCTGAAGTACCAATTGGCAGGCAGTCAAAAGCGTACCTTATTAGTTCTATTATTTAATCTCGTGCGACCAGTTTGCAACCGTCAAGATTCTACCAAACTTCAGAAGAGCCCTTGGGCTCCTTCTTCTTCGTCAGCTCGGCTCGGGCGGCTCTCCGCGACTCCTCGACTCTGGCATATTTATCGGTCAGGACCATCATGTCAGAAAGGTTTGGCGGGTAGCTGACCTCCAGCGCCAGGTAGATGTCGCTCTCCTTCAGTACTCCACCCGCTAGGGTGGACATGACTACCTCATGATTAAGGCGGTCCACCTCTAGCATGGCCGTATTAAAACGGCTGAGATACTTCTTCAGGGACTCCCCTCTCTCTGCTTAACTTGGAGACAGAGTCGGATCTTCGTCGGTGGCGGCGGCTACTGACGAACTGGCTGATGAATAGGCGGCTCAGCTCATCAAAAGAATTAACGGAACCTGGTTTCAAAGCATTGAACCAGGTTCGGGCAGATCCCTTGAGGGTGGAAGGAAAAGCGCGGCAGAGGACCGCATCTGATGCTCCATGGAACATCATTATTGATCGGAAGCTGCTGAGATGATCGTCGAGGTCGGAGGAGCCATGATAAGGCTCGATGGCAGGCAGCTTGACGTGGGAGGGAATCACTTCCTCCATGATTTTCTTAGAGAAGGGGGCGCCCTACTCCGCTTTATTCTGAAGCGGATGGGCTTGCTTGCGGCGTCAAGCTCTTGACGCATTTCTTGGAGTTGGCGGCGGATCTCCTCGTCAGGAAGAGCAAGAGGGGCAGGACGAGGAGGATACTGAGACGGTGTCGAATCATGGTGAGAATACACCGTGGAGAGAAATCGGGCCCGCCGAGATCTGGGGAGATCTTTGTCGCAGGCTCACTGGGGAGTTGGTTCAGGTTTCCTGGGACGGTGAGGGGGGTTTGCAACCCCATGCGGACTAGAAGAAGAGATCACTGGATGAGCGGGGGCCGCATCCTCCTCAGGAGGGTGAGGAGCATGAGCGGCCGGACGGGGGGCTTCGGAGCGCCCCTGAATCAGGTGGGCTAGAGCCTGAACCTTCTGGGCCAGTAAGGCGAACTGGTCCTGAGTCACCGAGGCCGCTGGCGGTGATGAAGTCTCGACTGGCGGCGGTGGCGGCGCGACATTGCTCATTGGATCAGGCCTTTGAGAGGCGACCTGATCTCGGACTTCGGAGGTGGCCTTTCTTCGGTTGGCCATGGGAGGAATCCTCTTGCAGACTGAGACCCTTGTCTCTTGGATCACAAGTTTTTAGGGACTTGAGGGCCCTTCCTCTGGCGCTAATCTGTTGCTGCTGAAATCCATCCTCCGACTCGGACGCGGTGGGGCTTCGAGACGGGCTTCCTCCTAGGTGGACCTGCAAGACAGTCCTCACGCGAGAGGCGTTGGGGGTGGCCCTCTGTGGAAGACCCTCCGACGCTCAAGTCAGTGGAGATTAACAGTCAATAGAAATGAGGAGAAGGCACTCGCCGAAGAGTTCCTCCAGAGGCTCCGAGCAGAGCACTAATAGCGGAAATGGAGGCAGAGAGAGAGAGGGAGAGAGAGAGAGAGCCAGTGAGCACGGGAGATGGCGTACCTGAGGGGGTCTGAAGCTGTGGTATTTATAGAGGATCACCTGGTTGTTTGGGAGCGTCGTGGGCCCGAAAGCTGTTGAGATTCGAATCTAGTTTGTTATGAGATCGGTAGGATTTGTATCTGGTTAGTTAGAGGATCAACGGCGGGGAGAGCTTGTTGATGTCTCGAGATTGGGCGGGAGCATAGGCCCCAGGGGGCCTAGGCCACTCTCAGATATGATTCATGTCTTGAATCTTAAGGATTTAAGCTTTCTCGCGCCAGACTCCGCAGAGGTATGGGGATCACTCAGGTTAGACCGAGTGATCGGAAGGAACCAGCTAGAAAAGCCGGATGGTGGGATGGTTCGGCTAGAGCCAAGGGACGATAGCTCGGCTGGGACCGAGAAACGGTAGACGATAGCTCGGCCGGAGGGGCCAAGAGACGATAGCTCGATCGGGACCGAGAAACGAGGGCTCGGCTAGGGCCGAGAAATGAGATAGCTCGGCTGGGACCGAGAGATGATGTCTCGGCTGGGGCCGAGAGATGATGGCTCGGCTGGGGCCGAGAGATGATAGCTCGGCTGAGGCCGAGAGATGAGATAGCTCGGCTGGGACCGAGAGATGAGATAGCTCGGCTAGGACTGAGAGATGATGGCTCGGGGGCCGAGAGACGATGTAGGCTCGGATGAGGGTGTGGAAACGCGGTCCGTGTCTTGAGAATCTTTAGCACAGTAAGGGGCTAAGGCGCCCCAACCTACCGAGGCTGACTTATCCTTGGCGGGTGTTGCACAGCGAGCAGGAATCAGGGCTAGCCTTAGCCACGTACACGATTATTGAAGCGTGGTGATTTTACCCCTCAACATTTCATTGCGTTTTAATCTTAAATTTTTGCACTCTGTTACACCTTCTAGCCTTCTAGGTCTTAATATAAAGTGGAAAAATTAGAGGTGAAGCCTTTCCACCTTTCTGATAATTCCTTCTACTAAACAAGGGAATATGAGCTGAAATGGTCACTCTCCATTGCCACGTTCCCACCTCCCCGATGAAATCATCCCTACTCCATCTACCAACCTACTCCCCTCTCTCTCACACACACATTTATTGACATTTATTGAGAGTGTCCACTACGAGGAGGAGGGAAAGGGGCGGAACGGATATAACCCTTCTGATATTGAAACCTATCTTCTGGTGACACCTCTTTCCTTTTTTTTTGCTGACCACGCTGATTCTATGCGATGCGAGGGCAACTCTTTTTTTGGAATGCAGATTGGGATAACCCTTGCTGCAAAATTAACTCCAAGAGCAACTTTGATTTTTATTCCGATTATGTTAAAAAAGTAGAACGGTTCTAGAAGAGTTATTTTGTTTAAATATTTTTATTCAGTTCAAAAATATAATAAGTTGTCACTATTCCGTTAATTGTTTTTGCCATCCAACGTGACCATGCCGCTAAATTTTTTCTTCTCGTAGCTATCATGTGACTTGGTGAAAGGTGATCCATATGTAAGTTATAATTTTTTAAAAAATTAAAAGAGGATAATCTCCATCTTTATTTTATACCTATATATTCGGCTATTCTAGAGTAGGGTAAAAGTTCCGGTCAGTGATAATTTAAAAGGGAGTATGTCTGTGAATTCATTAATGTTGGCAAGTTTCAAAATAAAGCATCGGGATTATTTTCTATTAGGTCATTAAAGAAAATAAAAAATAGATACTTTATATCGACATATTTATTTTTATTTTATTTGTTTGATATCATTAAAAAAAGGAGAAGAAGAATGCAATTATTAAGAGGAGCTGGCAATATTATCAGAGATGGCAAGTAGGTATATTGTAGTCTATGCGTTAACCATATCGTGACCGAGAAGGGCATCTATTGCTACAAGGTCATGCCCTTTGGGTTGAAGAATGCGGGAGCCACATACCAAAGGTTGATGAATAAGGTCTTCAAAGACCAAATTGGGCACAACATGGAGGTGTGCGTCGATGATATGTTAATGAAAAGCATTCATGCCGACGACCATGTTGCTGATCTTTTAGAAACCTTCGACAACCTTCATCAATACCGAATGAAATTGAACCCACAAAAGTGCGCCTTTGGAGTCGCAACGGGCAAATTCCTGGGATTCATGGTGACATAGAGGAAAATTGAAGCTAATCCTGAGAAGATCAAAGCCATCATTGACATGAGACCACCAAGAAACAAGAAAGAAGTGCAACAGCTCGCTGGAAGGATAGCAGCCCTGAGCCATTTCTTGGCAAGATCGGTAGAAAGGTATCTACCCTTCTTCAAAGCCTTGCGTAAAGTTTACGGCTTCGAGTGGACGACGGAGTGTCAGGAAGCCTTCGAAGGGTTGAAAAGGTTCTTGTCCACCCCACCTTTGCTATCAAGCCAAAGGGAGGAGAAGAACTTTCCTCTACCTCGCTGCATCCCCCAAGGTGGTGAGCTCCGTACTCATTCGTGTCAACATTGATAAGACGCAGAAGCTAGTCTACTACACAAGCAAAGTGCTTCATGATGCAGAGATCAGGTATTCCAACACTGAAAAGATTATCTTTGCACTAATCATTTTGCTCAGCGTCTTAGACCATACTTCCAAGCACACCCGATTGTGGTGGTCACGGATCAACCCCTCAAGGAAATTCTCTCTCATCCTGACACCTCTGACCGACTAGCAAAGTGGGCAGTCAAGTTGAAAGAGTTTGACCTGTCATTTCGACCCAGGTCGGCCGTGAAGTCCCAAATCTTAGCGGACTTCTTGGTCGAATGCACATGGGCAAAGGAACAAATGGAGGAACCCCAACAAACCCCTCTAACACTATAGTCGAGGGAGGAGAGGAGGATTGGATCCTTCACGTAGATGGAGCATCAAATTCTTAAGGCAGCGGGGCAGGCCTTATCCTAGCAAGTCTAGAGGGCATTGTGACCAAGTATGCCCTTCGTTTCTCTTCTCGGCCATCAACAACCAAGCTAAGTACGAGGCTTTGCTATCAGGAATAAGGCTAGCATGGGAGCTCGAAGTAAAATGCCTCAGGGTCTTTACCGATTCTCAACTCGTCTCTGGACAGATTAAAGGAGAGTACGAGGCTCGAGATCCTACGATGTCTCGCTACTTGAGAATGGTACAATCCCAAGCCTCTTCCTTTACTCATTTTAGCGTTAGATATATTTCCCGGAGGGAGAATGCCAGAGCCAATGCTTTGTCCCGACAAGCCACCTTGGTTGACGGGACCTTAGAGAGAACTTATGTGGAACATCTGGAAGCCCCAAGTGTCGATGTGATGGAAGAATCCCTACCAATTAACCAAGATCCTTCTTGGATGGACGCCTATGTCTAGTACCTGACCAACGGCGTCCTCCTGGTTGATCCTGCTGAAGCAAAATTACTAAAGTGGCATACATCAAAGTTCCTTGTGCTCGACGGACAACTATACCGAAGGTCTTTTTCTCACCCTCTCCTCAATTGTGTTAGTCCTGTAGACGGCAACTACATCCTTCATGAGATCCACTAGGGTATTTGTGGAAACCACTTGGGGGGCAGGGCACTGTCACACAAGGCCCTACGTCAAGGCTATTACTGGCCCACCATGCGAGGAGATGCGGTCGAGTTGGTTCGGAAGTGCGATAGCTGCCAGCAGCATGCTAACATCCAATGGCTGCCGACCTATCAATTGAGCCCCTTGTCAGCTCCATGGCCCTTTGCCCAGTGGAGGATGGATATTTGGGGCCATTCCCTCCAGCCTCTAGTCAGAGGAAGTTTCTTCTTGTTGCCATAGACCATTTCACCAAGTGGGTGAAAGCCAAAGCACTCGCCAAAATCACCAAAGCCAAGGTGAGGACTTTCTTTTGGAAGTTTGTTATTTATCGGTTTGGGCTACCTCACACCCTTGTTACCGACAATGGTCGATAGTTCGACAATACTCCTTCAGAGAGTTCTGTACTGAGTTGGGCATAAGCCAGAGGTTCACTTTCATCGGTCACCCACAGTCAAATGGAGCGGCCGAACTGACAAACTGGACCATCCTTGAAGGGCTCAGGACATGCTTGGATGATTTTAAAGGAAGATGGGTGGAGGATCTCCCGAACGTGTTGTGGACGTATCACACGACACCATGGGTCCCCACGGAAGAAACCCCCTTTGGCCTGGTGTTCGGGTCGGAGGCCATCATCCCGGTAGAGACTAGCATTCCTACTCCTCGGATACAATCCTATGATGAGGGGAACAATCCAAGCTAGTTGCGAGCCAGCCTCGACCTCCTTGAGGAGGCCCGTGATCGAGCACGACTTAAGATGGCTGCTTACCGCCAAAGAGTCACAAAATATTACAACACCCGAGTTTGCCCCAGAACGTTCCTCCCTGGAGACCTGGTCCTCAGGCGAGCAAAAGTCTCCAAACCCACTGAAGGAGACAAATTATCACCTAATTGGGAAGGGTCTTATCGGGTCACGATTGCACTTCATCGTGGAGCATACCAGATCGAGGAACTAGATGGGAAGCTGCTCTCTCGCACCTGAAATGCAGACAACCTTCGTTGGTATTACCAGTAATATGTACTGACACCATAAATTTGAGTGTTTCAGTCTCTATTGAATAAAATTTACCTCTACTTACTAATGATAAACATTCTCGAGCAATCTTGCTTCTAGCTCAAGCCCGGCTCCACGTCTGCATTCAAGCCCGGCTACGCATCGGCACTCAAGCCCGACCCTGCGTCAGCACTCAAGTTTGACCCTGCATCGGCACTCAAGCCCGACTCTACATCGACACTCAAGCCCGCCCGACCTGCATCGGTACTCAAGCCTGACCCTGCATCGGCACTCAAGCCCGACCTTGTGTCGGCACTCAAGCCCAACCCTGCATCGGCACTCAAGCCCGACCCTGCATCGGCACTCAAGCTCGACTTCATATTGGCACTCAAGCCCGATCTTGGGTCGGCACTCAGGCCTAACTGTGTCGGCCCTCGGTTGGATCAGTGCTTGAAATTTAGTTGATTTCCAAATTCAATTTCCAAGTCGACTTCTATCTCAACTTCGGTGACTTCGATTGTCTCGGCTACAAAGGTCTACTTGGCCACCACTATCTTAGCCTCAGCTTTGGTTTCGACTCCTAACCCGGGCCTATGTTCTTGGTCTCGGCCTATGCTCTGAGATGAGCTCGTCCTAGTTACTAAGGAAACAAACAGTGAAGCTTAGCAAATTGACTTTAAGGTGAATACGTTATTAACAAGTTTACAAAATTGCTAACTCTAGTTGGACTTTGGTACAAGGAAAAATTAAAAAGAAAAAAGAACAGATATTCATGGCTCGGCCGATGCTGGTTCGTTGTTGGAGGAAGGGTGCACCACTGGTGTTTCCTCCGTCACTTCATCTGGCTCCAGGTCATCAAGCCCATCGAGACTATAGATTCTTCCTACTTTGGCTTTACAATCCTGTAAGCCTATGTTGTAAGCAAGGTGGAAGCCTCATCCAGCTCCTCACCAAAGTCGGTGGACTTTCGAAAAATCTCTATGGCCTCGGCAGCCTTCTTTTCCGCCACGGCGGCCTTCTCTTCGGTAGCTGTCATAGCCACCCTCATCTCAGCAACTTGAATATCGGAGTGGCGGGCAATCTCCTCAGCATTTTTTGCCCTCTCCTCGGCTACTTTTATTTCAATGTTGGCGGAGTGCAGTCGGTTCCTACATAAAAACAGCTCCGACTCCACCTTCTTTTGTCCTTCTTCGGCTGCCCGAGTGTTATTGAGTTCAAGGGTCACTCGATGTTGGGCCTCCTCGAGCACCTTTTCTGCCCTTTCCACCCGGGCCAGATTCTCAGCTTGGGCTGTCTCCAAGGCTTTCTCAGCCCTGGCATGTTCCTCGGCCCACTCAGCCTGGGCCGCTTCTAGTGCCTTCTCGGCCTCCTTTGCCTTGACCTGAGCTCGGCCAACTTCCTCATGCGAATGGTCGAGAGTGGCCTCGGCCTGGGATAGGACACTCTTGACGGTGGCCAAGGAGTTCACCGCCTACATAAACAAATCACAGGAATGAGTGAAAGGAAAACTTAGTTTAAGGGATGTGATAGAGGGGAAAACACCTACCCAAAAATGAGCCACAAAGGCTTCACGAAAGAAGGACGAAGGACCTTTGGTTCTGAAGGTCCCTCTGAAGCTCGGGCATGCAAACCTGAGCCATTGTTCTCTCGGCCCAACGGCCGTGGTGCTCAAGGATAGATCGGAAGGAAGTGACAGCTTCGGCTTCCTCCGCAATCCTGGCGGGCATTGGAGCCTCGGAGCTGGGTCAAGGGCCGACGGCACCTCCTCCGACAATACTGTCGCCCTCGAAAGCTCCTCGGTCGTCGGCTCTATCATTGGGGGGGCAGCTTCTGGGGCCGACCCTGTGATCGGTTCGATCGACCCTGCATCGGGTGCAACCGACTATGGCGGTGGCAAAACTTCAGCCCTTGGCCCCTTCGGGGGCATGTCGGTAAGATCGATGGGTGCCTCCTTGTCCACCCGAGGCCTACGCACCAGGGGAGTTGGGGACCGGGACGGAGTTGGTGACGGGGACCGTGGCCTCTTCCCCGACGCTTCGGCCTCTTCGACCCTTTCTTTGGCCCTTTCAGCCTCGGCCTCTTTCTCCTAGGCCTCCTTAGCCTTGGCCTTTTTCTCAGCAGGGGCCCCATCTACCTGGGCCGCTCTCTTCCTGACTGTCGCTTTTCTTATGGCCTGAACTGGTGGTAGCATACCTGCATGAGTCAGAAAGGAGTTAGTAAAAAAAAGGAAAGGGAGAAAATAAGAAAAGCCGACTGAAAGGAAGCCTGACTGCTCACCGCCACTCGGGATGAGGCCCGCTAGCCGAAGGTTCTCCTCGGCCAAGAGTTGGTTGCATCGAGGAACATCGACAGTTATCAGCTGCCTGAATGCCTCTTGGTCTCTTGGGAGTATCAACAAATCTTTGTTCGGCTCGGTATTTGGTGTCCCCCAAACTGCCCTCACCCCTCAATATGAGCAAAGAAAAACCTATCTTTTCACCCCTTGATGGATGTAGGAAGGTATAGTCTAAGGGTTATGATCGGTCTAGGGGTAAAGGACCACCACCCCGATTGTTTACGAAGGGTATAAAGCATCGGGAGAGGGAGATCCTAGCCTCTATCCCATAGAGATGGCATAGCACCAGAAAACCAATGATAGTCCGAATGGAATTCAGAAATAACTGCACCGGTGCCAATGGGTATCTGTCTAAAAGGTTAAGAATAAAAGGATGAAGGGGTAGACGAAGGCTGGCCTTGAAGAAAGTTTCGTATAGGGCGACTCTACCGGGACAGGTGGAAGTCACCCTATCTTCAGGAGCGGGACGGAATAGGCGGAGGCTAGCGGGGAGATTGTACTTGGCCCTAAGGTTAACTATCTCTTGGGTGGTCATGGTGGAGGCAGTCCCCTCAGGGGACTCCCTCACGATGGAGGATGGGCCCACGATGGCCGAACGGCACCCAACAGAGGCCCAACCGGCGGCCGGGCAATTTTTGATGGGAGATCGTTCGATGACTCACCGCTGCTCTAAAGGAACCCTATCAACGGAGAGGAGGACCAACTCAGTGTTGGAGATGGGGAAGGTTGCGAAGGGTCGAGGGAATACCCCCGGAGTCAAAAATAGAGCAAGAAAGGGAAGAATCCATGAAGGCAAGCAAGGTGAACTAACCTGGAAGAAAGGTCGGAAAGCTGAAAGTTGGGCTTGAGAAGAAGAAACAGAAGCAGATGAAGATGAACGGGCGCTCGGATGAGGGTTATATTGAGAGGAAAGGGCAAAGCAGTAGAAGTGAAAGACCGAGGTCAGGAACGACCCCCCTTTTTATAGCCCCGTCATCAAATCATCCTGCCTGCTCCAATTTGGCTACGTGCTCGCCCACCACTGGAGATCATTTCGGTAACCACCCGATGCGTAGAACGCGAGGGGCAATGTTGGCTCAGATGACAACCCAAGAGGGGGGATGAATTGAGTTCTTTAAAAAATTTAGCCTCTTAAAAAATTGTTTGCTTAAGATGAATGAAAATAAATGCAATGTAAATATAAAGTACAACGAATAAAATAGAGATAGAGATAGAGACAATGGAAGCACGACAAACACAAAGATTTTATAGTGGTTCGGTGTATCCAACACCTACGTCCACTCCCAAGATCCTACTTGGGTCCACACTATAATTTCCTCGATTACAGCCAAGTTGTTTTACAAGTTCACAACTCAAACTTATTGTTTTACCCGGGATCACAACGAACCCTGCCGGTTTTACAGGCTCACCAGCACACAACCCTAAACTCAAGCTAATCTAGCTTGACCCGAGGTATACAACCTCCACTAGTTCAATCCCTTTGATTGAACTAGGCACAAACAAAAAGAATATAGTTTTTCAAAGATACACAGCTCCTCAATGAGCAAATATTCAAAAATAAGTAAACAAGTTTAGAAAAGCCTAATTTGAAGTTGTTTGGCTTTGAGCTTTTCTTCTTTTCTTCTTCTCCTTGCTGGGTTGAATCAAGCCTCAGCTCCGATTCCTCACAGTAGATGCAGTTGAGAAGATTGAAAAGTTGGTCTTTTTCTTCTAGTTGAGAATCCTCCGATTTTTCACTATTTGAATGGCTTGGATTCTTCTTTGAGCTTTGTGGAGTAGAAGGATTTGAATTTGAAAGCTCCTCTCTTGGATATAAGGCTCAAGACTTTTCGGATTTTGATTTTTGATTTTTGTCTATCCGTTTCTATATCACTTTCAAATGGTTGTTTTCCCCTTTTTATAGATTTTCCTTTGATTCATTTTTGGGTGGAAATCTAGCCGTTGGAGTGTACCTGGAAGGATTTTCCATTCATAAAAAATAGCCGTTAGATGTCAGAAATCAAAAATATTACCGTTAGAGCTGATCTGGCATTTTTAATTTTTCGTCCAGGTGGGTTAGAGTCGGCTCCAGCTTTTCATGTGTCGGCTCCAGATCATTTTTCATAAATAGTAAAATCTGAGTTCGTCATGGAGTCGGCTTTGCAAAAGTAAGTGTCGGCTCACCGTCGTCAGGTGTCGGCTCCCGAATACTGTAGGTGTCGGCTCCAGGATGCTCAAAAAATCAACGTTCTGTCCCCGCATCGGAGTCGGCTCCAGACACTGTAAGTGTCGACTCCGAAACCTTAGGTGTCGGCTCCGAAACTCTAGGTGTCGACTCCAAGCTCTGAAACTTTGAAATCTCTGATTTGTATTTGATTCAAAATTCATTTCTTAATTCCTTTAAATTGATCAAATAAATTTAAGTCCTGAAATACTTATAAAATCCATTAGTAATCAAATAAATATACTCAATTCCTTTATTAATCATCAAAATCAATAAATGGATCAACAATCTCCCCCTTTTTGATGATTATAAAAACATTGAGTATATGCATAGAATTCTTAAATTAAAAAAAATATCAAGGAAGTGATCTTTATGAGTAAGCTCCCCCTTAATAAGGTAGCTTCCCTTATGAAGTTCAAATTATTCTTCCTCTTACTTTACACATTTGGTACTTAAGATTTCTTTGTGCATAGACAATTCAATTTGATTATTAATCCACATCAATAACTCAATAACAATTAACTCCATTAATGTTTCATATAAATCAATTAAATAACTCAATTTCAATTTTTCATATTAACCAATTAATGCAACATAACATTCTCCCCTTTAATGCAATTAACAACTTAATTCTTTCCATATCTCATACTATAATTCTTTCCATATCATTTTTTTATATAATTTTCTCCCTCTTAATGCATATACAATCCTAATTCTCTCCCCCTTTTTTGTAATCAACAAAAAGGTAAAGAATATTTTACTGCATCAAAAGATAATTGCATCAAAAGTCAAATATTACATAAAAAACTTTTCATTCATCAACATAAACTTCACTACATCAACATATAGTCAAGTATTACATAATTCTCTCCCCCTTTAAACTTCATTACAAAAACTTCATTACATCAAAATGTAAACTACATTTCAACAAAATTAAACATACATTACATCAAAAGTTCTTTCTAACTATTCTTGTTAAATGGTCTACAATATTTTTCATTCCATCACATTGAAGTCTAACATAACCTTTTAGTCTCTCATCAACAAATGTGCAAGCTGTTAAGATTTTGTCTTGAAGCTCGGCGTTGCACTTTGAATAAGTTTCACCATCTCCACAAATCTCTTTAAGCTCTTCAAAGATGTTCTTTAAATCACCACTTAAAGATTCTGCGGAGGAGTTGAGAGTTAATTCAATCTTTGCAATCCGATCATCAAGGGAGTAAAGTGATTCTTTTAAATTCATGAATTTACTGTCAAACTTATCCTTCTGAGCTGCAAATAAACTTTTTAATTGCTCCATTTGAAGGTCTGAGAATCCAGTCGAAGAAGTGGATGGTTGATCATAAACTTGTGCAGGTGCAGGAGCAGGAACAGGAGCAGAAATGGGACTCCTAGGCTGTGGAGAAGGAACCCTAAATGATGGTCCAGCCTCGCAAGGCTCAGAAACTCTCGGCATAGGGGCTCTTTCATCTAGGTGTCCTTTCCTATCCCACTGTCCATTCACCTTAACAAAACCCATCCGATGCAATGTTGCTAAGCTATAGTAATCTGTGTGCCTCAGGTTCTTGGAAGGTTCATTCACTTGAATTTCAACCCCTTGGCTCCTGAAAACCATAGTAAGTACCATTCCATATGGTAGGGATGATCTCCTCTTCCCTTCAGCTTTTGCCATATAAAAAATCATCATTGCTGCCAGATTGATCGGCTGCCCAGTCAGAACACTGTCCATAACCATAATGTCTCGCTCCGAGACATACTCAAACCGACCAGTCTTTGGAAACAAAATTCTACTGCATATATTGTGTAATAATCTCAATTCTAGGGGTAGTTGATTGGCTCTAATTTCCTCAAACTCTGTTACTTCCCTTCCTAACATCCTTGAAAGGGCTGCTGACCTATCACTGTGCATGTCAGCTGCTAAACCAGTGATCGGGATGCTAAGGAGGTTTCCAAGCTTTTGAAAGGTGAGATGAATCCTTTTCCCTCTAACACTGCTTACTAAACCTCCATCCCCTCTAGCCAAATTGAAATAGAATTCTTTTACTAAGGCTGGATAGGTAGGAACATCAAGAGAGCATAGCTTATCCCAGCCCATTTCCTTCAATTATCTCCCGATTGAAAAACCTTTGGATTCAAATAGGTCAAAATCGATTTTTCTCCCCATTGTGATGACTCTATCAGCTAAGGTATCTACCTGTGTGGAAGATGTGTTAGGATTGTTAGAATCCGTGGACGAATTGCTGCTTGGAGTTGGCTCATGAACGGGACGACGTGCGGACCGCTTTCCCGTAGTTACGGTACTCCAACCACTGATTCTCTCCTTTTGGGTGCCATTTGATCTTTGGAAAGGTTCGATTTGGATGGAATTAGAGATGGGGAAGTTTTGGAAGAATTTTGGAAGAGTTTGGTTAGGATTTGAGAAAGTAATGAAGTGACGAGGTGTCGACTCTGCCCTAATAAATCAATTTTTGATTCCCAGGTGTCGACTCCCGCAAAGTCGGGTGTCGACTCCAAATCGCTAACACAGTCAGCGCTCGAACTGGAGTCGGCTCCGAATTCACAGGTGTCGGCTCCAAGGTCAGGGACCGAGAGCGACACAGTCAGAGGTGTCGACTCCTCATTCTGAGGTGTCGACTCCAAAGACAGTTTCAGCAAAAAAAAATATGAAATTCAAATGACTGAAACTCGTCAAAATAAATTTTATAAAATTTTGATAAAATTTTGGAGTATTAAGGATCAAATAGCTCAAATGACTAGATAATTTGTCCTTAAAATTGTGAAGAGAATATCAAGAAATTGATAGAAATCTAGATTCTCATTCCTTAATGTATCAAAATCAATCCATAGGGTCACATATCCCTAATTCACCTCTAAGATAACAAAATCTCTCTTCACTCAAAGGTTTTGTAAATATGTCAGCTAATTGTTCCTCTGTATTAACATATTCAAGACAAACTTCATTATTAGCTACATGTTCTCTTATGAAATGATATCTAATTTCAATGTGTTTTGTTCTTGAATGTTGAATTAGATTTTTAGTTAGATTTATTGCATTCATGTTATCACATCTAATTGGTGTTTTATCAGGGGTTATGCCATAATCTTCAAGTTGTCTCTTAATCCAAAGGATTTGAGCACAGCAACTTCCAGCTGCAACATATTCTGCTTCAGCAGTAGATAATGCAACCGAATTTTGCTTTTTGCTAAACCAAGAGATTAAGTTACATCCTAAGAATTGACATGCACCACTTGTGCTTTTTCTATCCAATTTACATCCAGCATAGTCAGAATCAGAATATGCAATTAAATTTAAAGTTGAGTCTCTAGAGTACCATAAACCTACATTTTTAGTTCCACTTAAATATCTTAAAATTCTTTTTACAGCAATTAAGTGAGATTCTTTAGGTTCAGATTGAAATCTAGCACATAAACATACTGCAAACATAATATCTGGTCTACTAGCTGTTAAGTAAAGAAGAGATCCAATCATACCTCTGTAATATTTTTGATCTACTTTCTTACCATCTTCATCTTTGTCCAATTTGCACGAAGGACTCATAGGTGTCCCAAGTGGTTTGATTGACTCCATTCCAAATTTCTTGAGCAGTTCTTTTGTGTATTTGGCTTGATTGATGAAGATTCCATCTTTGCTTTGTTTGATTTGAAGTCCTAGGAAGAAGTTGAGTTCTCCCATCATACTCATTTCAAACTCACCCTGCATTAACTTAGCAAATTCTTGACATAACAAATTGTTAGTAGCACCGAAAACAATATCATCAACATATATTGTACTACTAATAAATCTTTGTCTTTTGTTTTCAAAAATAGTGTTTTATCAACATTTCCTCTTACAAAATCATTTTCAATCAAAAATTTACTTAATCTTTCATACCAAGCCCTAGGTGCTTGTTTCAAACCTATAGTGCTTTGTGTAATTTAAAAACATGATTTGGAAATTCATGATCTTCAAATCCCGGTGGTTGTTCAACAAAAACTTCTTCATTTATAAATCCATTTAAAAATACGCTTTTAACATCCATTTGAAATAAATTGATATGCATATGACATGCAAATGCAAGTAACAATCTAATTGCTTCAAGTCTAGCTACAGGTGCAAAAGTTTCATCAAAATCAATTCCTTCTTCTTGATTATATCCTTTTGCAACTAATCTAGCTTTGTTTCTAATTACTATGCCATTTTCATCTAATTTATTTCTAAATACCCATTTTGATCCTATTACAGAATGATCTTTAGGTCTATCCACTAATGTCCAAACATTATTTCTAGTAAATTGATTTAATTCTTCTTGCATGGCTAACATCCAGTTATTATCTTTTTCAGCTTCTTCAATAGTTTTAGGTTCAATTTGAGATACAAATGCAAGATGATTATTGATGTTTCTCATTGATGATCTAGTTCTTACTCCTTGAGATGGATCACCTATAATTAATTCTCTTGGATGACCATAGGCATATCTCCAATCTCTAGGTAGATCTATATCATTACGATTTGCATCACAACATCAACACTAGGAGAATCATTATCTTTAGCTTCTTGTTCATGATCTGAAGATACATCTATATTTAATTTTTCAATGTCTCTTTCTAGAATGTTTGTATCTTCCTCATCATCAATCTTTTTAGAACTTGATGCTAAAGATTCATCAAAAATTACATGAATAGATTCTTCTACAATTAAGTTTCTCTTGTTAAATACTCTATAAGCTTTACTAGATGTTGAATATCCTAAGAATATGCCTTCATCAGATTTTGCATCAAATTTTCCTAGATTATCTTTGCCATTATTATGAATGAAACACTTACAACCAAATGCATGAAAATAACTTATGTTTGGTTTTCTATTATTCCATAGTTCATAAGGTGTTTTCTTAATGATTGGCCTAATTAAAGCTCTATTAAGGATGTAGCATGCCGTGTTTATAGCTTCTGCCCAAAAGTATTTTGGTAAGTTGCTTTCACATAGCATGGTACGGGCCATGTCTTCTAGGGTTCTATTTTTCCTTTCAACTACACATTTTGTTGCGGTGTTCTAGGTGCAGAAAAATTATGATGAATGCCATTTTCTATGCAAAAATTTTTAAATAAATGATTTTCAAATTTGGTGCCATGATCACTTCTTAGAGACACTATGGTGTTGTTTTTCTCATTTGTGACCTTCTTGAAGAATTTCAAAAATAGTGGAAAGGTCTCATCCTTATGAGCTAAAAACAATACCCAAGTGTATCTAGAATAATCATCTACAATCACAAGACCATATTTCTTTCCTCCTAGACTTGTGGTTCTAGTAGGTCCAAAAAGATCCATGTGAAGTAGTTCAAGTGGCCTAGAAGTGGAAACAATATTTTTAGTTTTGAAAGAATTTTTAGTTTGTTTTCCAAATTGACATGCATCACAAATTTTATTATTTTCAAAATCTAATTGTGGAAGTCCTTTTACTAAATCCATTCTAATTAGTTTTGAAATAAGGTGTGTGCTTGCATGACCTAATCTTCGATGCCACAACCAACCAATCTCATTTATATTAGCATTATTAGCAACTAAGCAATGATTACTAGTAGACAAATTGTCTAAATCAATCAGGTATACATTGCCATTTCTATTTCCAATAAAAACAATGCTATTATCAATGGGATTAGAAACTGTGCATATAGAAGATTCAAATGATACTTTAAAACCTTTATCACATAATTGACTAATGCTAATTAAATTATGTTTCAAACCATTAACATATAAGACATTTTCAATATATGTGGAGGGAGTTATTTGAATGTTACCAAACCCCAAGATTTGGCCTTTGCCATTGTCACCAAATGTAACTACTCCTCCTCTTTTGCTTTCAAGGGTGATGAATTGATCCTTGTCACCCGTCATGTGCCTTGAGCAGCCGCTATCGAGATACCACTTTCTCTTTGATCTTTTGGCCGCAAGACACTCCTGCAAAAATAATTAAGTCTTATATTTAGGTACCCAAGCTTTCTTGGGTCCTTCATGGTTAGTAGCATAAACAATTGTTCCTTTGGGAATCCAAATTTTCTTTCCTTTATTATTTAACTTCTTATCTATTTTCTTAAAATTGCATTCAAAAACTTTGTCCCTTCTTATTACAGTAATGACATGTAACATTATCATTGTTTTGTTCCTTTCTAAAAAAGTTTTCGACAAATTTTTGTTTCAAATTAGGTCTATATCCTAAACCAGCCTTATCATATATAGCTCTTTGATTACTTAACAATAGATTAAGTTTTTCTGAACTATAAGTGAATTTATCAACAATACTTTTATATTTATCAACTTCTTTCTTTAGTTTATCATTTTCATTGGAAATTGATTCTTTTTCTTTAGTCAAATTGCCTTTTTCAGATTTCAGCACTTTAGTTTCATTATTAAGATTTTCTTTTTCTTCAATCAAAGTTAAATTTTTATTTTTCAAAAACTTATATTTCTTTTTCAAAATTTTGAAATCACCAACAAGTTCATTAAAAGCATCAAACATTCATCAAAAGTAAATTCATCGCAAGGGTTTTCAAAACTTACCTCATCCTCTTCGTTTGCCATAAAGCAAATGTTGGCAACCTCCTTTTGTTCTTCCTCCGATGAGGATTCATCGCTGTCGCTCCAAGTTGCAACATAGGCTTTCTTTTTCTTCTTGAAAGTCTTTTTCAGTTGAGGACAATCATATCTGTAATGCCCGGTTTCTTACATTCATAGCAAATCAAGGGGTCTTTCTCTTTATCCTTGTCCTTGTCTTTTTCTTTCTCTCCTTCCATCTTAGTTCCAAATTTCTTCTTGTGGAAGGGTCTCTTTCTTCTCATGAATTTTTTAAACTTTCTTGCTAGAAGAGCTGTCTCATCATCATCTTCTTCACTATCATTGCAGCTCTCCTCATTTTCAGCAGCCTTAAGAGCTATGGTCTTTTTCTTTTTCACATCTTCTTCTATGTGCTGCTTCATGGTCAATTCATGGGTCATTAGGGATCCTAGAAGCTCCTCTAAGGGTAAGGTGTTGAGGTCCTTTGCTTCTTAGATTGCTGTCATCTTCGCTTCCCACGTTCTTGGAAGTGACCTGAGAATTTTACGGACAAGTTCAGAGTTAGAATATGTTTTGCCTAAACTTTTCAACTCATTTACAATATCAATAAATCTAGTATACATGCTGGCTATAGTTTCAGTTTGTTCCATGCAAAATAACTCATATTTATGAACAAGAATGTTTATTTTGGATTCTTTTACTTGATTAGTACCCTCATGGGTAACCTCTAATCTATCCCAAATCTTCTTTGCGGAATTACATGTGAGATTCTATTAAATTCATTAGCATCTAAAGAGCAATATAAGACATTCATGGCCTTAGCATTGAGCTGTGCCATTTTTCTATCATTATCATTCCAATCCCTTTCGAGCTTAGGAACAATAGTGCCATCAACAACGTGTGTGGGTGTACTAGGTCCATTAGTTATAACACCCCACAATTCATAATCAGAAGCTTGAATGAATATCCTCATTCTTGCTTTCCAATAAGAATAGTTGGAACCATTAAATAAGGGAGGTCTATTCGTAGAATGACCTTCGGCAAATGATCCAACTTGAGCTATCATTTGGATCTTTAGCTCTTGATAGTGTGATCAAAATCTAATGAGCACTTGCTCTAATACCAATTGTTGGCCCAGATGACAACCCAAGAGGGAGGGATGAATTGGGTTCTTTAAAAATTTAGCCTCTTGAAAAATTGTTTGCTTAAGATGAATAAAAATAAATGCAATGTAAATATAAAGTACAACGAATAAAATAGAGATAGAGATAGAGACAATGGAAGCACGGCAAACACAAAGATTTTATAGTGGTTCGGTGTATCCAACACCTACGTCCACTCCCAAGATCCTACTTGGGTCACACTATAATCTCCTCGATTACAGCCAAGTTGTTTTACAAGTTCACAACTCAAACTTGTTATTTTACCCGGGATCACAACGAACCCAGCCGGTTTTACGGGCTCACCAGCACACAACCCTAAACTCAAGCTAATCTAGCTTGACCCGAGGTATACAACCTCCACTAGTTCAATCCCTTTGATTGAACTAGGCACAAACAAAAAGAAATAGTTTTTCAAAGATACACAGCTCCTCAATGAGCAAATATTCAAAAATAAGTAAACAAGTTTAGAAAAGCCTGATTTGAAGTTGTTTGGCTTTGAGCTTTTCTTCTTTTCTTCTTTTCCTCTTCTCCTTGCTGGGTTGAATCAAGCCTCAGCTCTGATTCCTCACAGTAGATGCAGTTGAGAAGATTGAAAAGTTGGTCTTTTTCTTCTAGTTGAGAATCCTCCGATTTTTCACTATTTGAATGGCTTGGATTCTTCTTTAAGCTTTGTGGAGTGGAAGGATTTGAATTTGAAAGCTCCTCTCTTGGATATAAGGCTCAAGAATTTTCGGATTTTGATTTTTGATTTTTGTCTATCCGTTTCTATATCACTTTCAAACGGTTTCCCCTTTTTATAGATTTTCCTTTGATTCATTTTTGGGTGGAAATCTAGCCGTTGGAGTGTACCTGGAAGAATTTTCCATTCATAAAAAATAGCCGTTAGATGTCAGAAATCAAAAATATTACCGTTAGAGCTGATCTGGCATTTTTAATTTTTTGTCCAGGTGGGTTGGAGTCGGCTCCAGCTTTTCAGGTGTCGGCTCCAAATCATTTTTCCATAAATAGTAAAATCTGAGTTCGTCGTGGAGTCGGCTCGCCGTCGTTAGGTATCGGCTCCCGAATACTGTAGGTGTCGGCTCCAGAATGCTCAAAAAATCAACGTTCTGTCCCCGCATCGGAGTCGGCTCCAGACACTGTAAGTGTCGACTCTGAAACCTTAGGTGTCGGCTCCGAAACTCTAGGTGTCGACTCCAAGCTCTGAAACTTTGAAATCTTTAATTTGTATTTGATTCAAAATTCATTTCTTAATTCCTTTAAATTGATCAAATAAATTTAAGTCCTGAAACACTTATAAAATCCATTAGTAATCAAATAAATATACTCAATTCCTTTATCAATCATCAAAATCAATAAATGGATCAACAGGCACCACCAATGATGGGACGACAGTGATCTTACCGCAATGATGATACCTACCTTTTCGCAGCTCCAAACCCGCAGAGAATCCTCCTTGATCTTAACGGTCAGAATGGACAAAGTGGTGGCGTTGCAGCACTCGATGCTTCATCAAAGAAACATGGCCTTGGGGGACACGTGCTCTCTCAATAGCCATTGGTGTATGAAGATTAGCCAACAGGTGATATAACGCCCCTTTTGCTGGTGATTGTACGCCCACCCATCTCATGGGCGGGGGATTGTACGCCCACCCATCTAATGTGGCTGACCAAGTCCCCAGGTGGTGGATTAACAATCTACACAGTTCCCAAAGCTGAGTAATGATTCGGTAGCTGGCCTCGGCCTCGGACTACGTCTCAGCTTTAATCTCGACCTCGAGCCTAGCCTCGGTCTCAAATCCTTCTCTAGTTCCAGCCTTGGCCTCGAGCCTCGCCTCGGCCTTGGCATGCTCTTGGCCTTTAATTTCGGCTGAGAAACCAACCTCAAACATGGTTCCCATCGGCCTAACAAGTGCCTAGGATTGCCATGTGGCCTACCAACCTACTTTTCACTAAGACTACAGACGGTTACCATTAGTTACGGCACACGTCTGGTGGTTAGGCGCCCACCTACCACTTACAGCGCCGATCCTAGCACATGACGTGATTCAACGGTCATCCTCGAAGGGTAAGAGGGACCTTCGAACATGTATAAGAACTTTCACTCATAACGAGAAAGAGGATTCATTCTGAATTACTCATCTCTAGTGCTGTTCTTCGGACCACTGATTAGAACATCGGAAGGTCCTCATCGGAACCATCGGTCTGAAACTTTTGTTGCAGATCTTCAGCTCTTCTTGAAGGCCTGCAGAGCTCTTTTCCTGCTCGACACTCTCCAGAAGTGATTTGGCAGCCACACCCATCTTAATCATAGCCGCCCCAAAGTCGGCCCGAAGCCATCAGGGTTCTCACTATAATTTTGCACCAGCTCGTCGGTTGCACTTCCATCCCCTGTGAACAACTTCTGGTCCGAGTGTAACAGCCCCCTGCTGGCCATTAGGTCCTGGTAGTAGTCCGTGTCGAAGGTCGCCGAAGAGTCACCGAGCGGTGCGAGGCTGTCGTCGTCACCCGACGGTGGGCACGCGGCCTGGAGGGACGCGGCAAAGTCACCGTCGATGGTGTAGGTCTCGTTGTAGATCCGGTTTTGGAACACGACACAACGAGCAAAGCCGATGGTGTGGGCGCCGGAAAGGACCACGAGGTCGTCGAGGGCGAAACCATGGGATTCAAAGCTGGAGACAAGGTCCGAGAGGTTGGAGAGCGGGCTGGGTATGTTGGCATTTGCTGCATCCTTGCTCGCCGTGGTCGAGTCCCTTCTTCCTAGGAGCACATCGTAGGAGCTTCCTCCGAGCTGGATGCATGCAATTGCGTTAATGGGAGAATATTATAGTGCATCCATGCATGCAAGAGCAAATGAAAATAAAAGGAAGGGAAATATATGAGACAAATAGGAAATACGCGTGATTCCTTTAACCAAACTATTAGAGGCACGACTCACCGCCACCACGGAGTCCCGGGCGGCAACTGCCACGATATCAGCACATGAGACCACGTTTCCTGAGCAAATAGTATTGACGGCTTCTTTAATTTGATCGATCACATCGAAGCCTCTGACTGAATCGTTATTAGGCCTCGCTGTCTTATCGCCGGTGAAGGTTGAGGTATCATCCAGCAAAATTGAGCCATTGCAACCCTGCAATCATAAGTATGTATCAGTTGACATCCTATCAACTTCGATGTTCTTGGCTAGATGAAAGTTGACAGCCCTTTACATTAACAAAGCAATCATGGAAGTGCAACCGGACCAACGATGTCCCCATCCGAGGCTCAAGTGCAATCGCTTGCTCGACCACAAGTTTGATGGTGGGAAGCGCTTGAGGGCACACCTCATCGTAGAAGTCTGGCGAGAGCTGCCCATCGACTGGAAGCATGAAAATTGACAAGATAGCAGCATATGCGAATACACAGATGGTAGCCATGAGGAGACACGGAACGCCTAGAACTCTATTGGTAACTCTATTGGTACGTAAAGGGGAAGAGAATAAGTAGATTTGGGATGTCTTTATTAGCGAGAGGGACTGGCATGTAGCTTGTTCAAACCCTGTTGATATAGAGGGGAAGATGATAGGTAGAGCTGAAGTGTTTCTATTGGCTAGGGAAGGGATTAGCCAATAGCATGCCTTGAGGTCACCAAACTCTAATTGTTTGACGAACCTGATACATGGAAATTAAGAATATAATAGTTGATGGATAGTGACTAGCCACCCACCTCTAATTTTTTAATAAACCTAATACATGGAAGTTAAGAATATAAAAGTTGATTACTGGTACTGACCATCGATCCGAAGCAAAACTGAGGAAAGATCGACGCGCCCGCTAAGTCTTCGTGAAAGCAACCGTGGTGGACCGTTGGTCTCGAAAATGGGATGATATTTTTTCAGCATCCATCCAAAAAAACCTTTCTTAGTGCTGCTTCGGATCATAGCTAGCTTCATTGACCTAAAATGAGCTCTGAAATTCAAGATAAATGGAATTTTCAGATTTAAAAACTACTCTGCTAAAGAACTAGCTAGATATGGATGAAATGGTTTTTTCAAATTGAAAAGCACTTTCGAGGAGTTCTAACCTAGCTGCATGCAGAAAGGATAGTAAATCTTAAAAATTTAAGATTGACCTTTGATGACGCCAGATCATCATCCTCAAGCATCCGTGAGCGTCCGATTGCCTCCTTCAGCGAGTCCAGAATCCTTCAGCGAGCTTCTCTCGATCAGAAGCCTACAAAAAAGTCTCGAGGACTGGAGATTCCGATGAGAATCCTCTGACACTCAAATCAGTACTCTGGACAACAACCGTGAGCTTAAGAAAGCTCGAATGAGAGAGAGTGGCTTAGAGAGAAGCTTTCTGTGAGCGTATGAGCATTTAGGAATATTATGTTAAGAGTTGAGTTGTTGTGGTTTGTGTTTCTTGAAGTTACCTGGTCGGGGGTTCCTCTTATCCATTTTATTGGTGTTTAGAGCCTGCTAGTCTTGGGATATCACTTGTCAGAGCATTGATGATGGAGGTAGTACAGTGGGGCTGGCCTTCATGTGATTTGTTAGAGTTGCAGGCTATGTTCCATCTAATATGGATGGCTACATAGTTGGTGGGTCAAGTCCCATTAGAGTGGATGGCTACTTGATTTGGATAGTTGCTACAGACTGTTGCAGGCTTGCAGGGCGTGGGCATCCGTTACAGCACTTGCCAGATATGTCTCCCATGTCGCACGTTTGTTGTTCTGTGCAGACAATGATGGAGCCAAGCACGTGGGCCCTATAATGCAGCGGTTGGGGCACTGCTTGGGTGGTTATTGAGGCTGGCCAAAGTATGACTGGCCGAGGCTGAAGCTGACCAAGGTATATTGTCGAGGCTAAAGCTGGCCGAGGCTGAAGCTGGCCAAAGTATGAGACTGGCCGAGGCTGAAGCTGACCAAGGTATATTGCCGAGGCTGAAGCTGGCCGAGGTAGGCTAGCCGAGGTTGAAGCTGGCTGAGATATGTTTGCCGAGGCTGAAGCTGGCTGAGATATGTTTGCCGAGGCTGAAGCTGGCTGAGGCTGAAGCCGACCGAGGCTAAGGCTGGCCAAGGCTGAAGCTAGCCGAGGTATGTTGGCCGAGGCTGAAGCTGGCCGAAGTATGTTGGCCGAGGTATGTTGGCTAAGGCTGAAGCTGGCCGAGGTATGTTGGCCAAGGCTAAAGATGGCCGAAAGAGGACCGACCTGGGTGGCTAACTGGGAGTCTGACCCAAGTGCGTCACCATTGCCCATGGGGTTTACTGGCCCCATCAGATACTTCCCACACTCTTGAGCTTATGCGATCGCATGCCTTGCACTCACCAAGCGAAAGGAGTGTAGAATTCTTACCTTTGGTGTTGCCTTTGCATGTTGGCTTTGGCTTTGACTTTTCATCTGCCTTATGTGGACATTTGCGTGTCTTCTGGAGCTATGCATCTACTTGCTCAAAAAGCTTTAGGTAATGTTGGAGGTAAACTGATTACCTTTGACTGGCAGCCAGTAATTCTCTCTCGACACAGAGTTCAAAAGTGGATGCCCGTTAGATATGAGTCGGGAGTTGACCTCTCTCGGCTATGAGCTGGTTGGGTCTTCATGGCTGGTTGGAAGCAGCTAGCCTCGTCAACTATGAGCTAGGGCATTGATCTCTTCCAATCGTGAGCTGACTCGAGGCTTCTTCTTGGATCGCTGAAAGTGACCAGTAATATGTTGCAAGTGTATAATTTAAACAAAGGTCTTACCCGATTGGCCATTGGCCATCGAGGCTATGACGAAGCCGTTGAGGCTGTGACGAAGCAATTGAGGCAAAGTTGAGGCCATCGAGAGCCTTTTGAGCTCCGAAGGGTGACCCGAGGGTGTTGAAACCATGCTCAGAAGCCTTTTGAATCCCAAAGGGTGACCCAAGAGTCATTGGGATGGGACCATGCTCGAGAGCCTTTAACCCCAGAGGGTGATCTGAGGGTGTTGAAACCATACTCATGGGCCTTTTGAACCTCAAAGGGTGATCCAAGAGTCGCTGGGATGTGACCATGCTTGGGAGCCTTTAACCCTGGAGGGTGACCTGAGGGCATTGAAACCATGCTAAGGGGCCTTTTGAACTCTGAAGGGTGATCCGAGAGTCGCTGGGATGGGACCATGCTAAGGAGCCTTTAACCCTAGAGGGTGACCTGAGGGTGTTGGAACTATGCTCAGGGCCTTTTGCTTTGTGCCGACGGTCTCTATTGCCGACGCTAGAGTCAGTCTTCCCTGTATGACATTTTTAGGTATCAATGAAAGAAATACCATTAAGCATAGTGTACTTAGCTTTTGTAGCACTCTGGTTCCCTTGCATTCACATCTTGGCTTCAGCCTTTAGGCTTGATAGAGCGGAGCAGGGGCTATTCGTACCGGATTGGAACACTCGCCAAGGCGGAAGGGGGCCATCTAAGAGTGAAAATGAAATGGAGTTGTAGGTGATTCCGAATGCGCTCCACCGTTGGATTACCAGCCACCAATTTGATTTTTTCTGGAAGTGATGGACCCTGACATGCATACATATCAAGGAGAGAAGGAGGAGAAAGTGGCATGATGTTACCTTCCCTAGGGAACCATGTGTTGGGGAACGTGGAATACCCCCAAGATCACGGCTATAGCGTATATGAGTAATACAAAAACTTTTACCGTTCTAATCTATGAGTACAAGATCATACCTTCAGATTTGAACTTTGGAACACTTTGATTCGATTGCTCGACCTCAACCTTTTAGCCTTCCGCCGTATTCCCAAAAATACCTTCCTTCTCTCACAAGATGGTGGGATCTCTTGGCTGTCCTAGGGTTTCTTGTTTTTCTTTCTTCAAAACCGTTCTCAAAACCTTAACCCTAGAAACCAACTGAGAGGGTATTTATAGGGCTACAACAGGGACCAATAGGCAAATATGAAAAGGACTTCCCACGTAATTAAATCTCCCAATCCTACCCCAGGTTAGGATTCAATTACATAAATTACAATTCATTCCACTAAAGAATTATAATTGTACTCCTAATCATATTCAAATTTATATTTTGGAGCCTTTAATATTAAATACTTATTATCTCCCCACGTTAAGATTATAGATATCTATCAATTAAATTTAATTACTGATAATATAATTTAATTAGTTTTATTATCCTTGAGACTTATCCACTTAACTTATTTGATGTATCGGATTCAAAATTCACTTGCAAGATTTGATACAATCAAAACTTATAAGCTTCCTCAAGGGGATATCATCAATCCAATTATCAGGACGTGGTTTCCTTCAACTATTAATATTCACCATATATATAATGTTATTGCCTAACCCACTGAGTTTATTGACTCATATAAAATCTCACTCTATGTGTAATCAAAGCAATAATTACTACATACACGTGTCTAAAAATAGAATTCGGATTAAGAGCATAAGTAATCATAATATTCATGAGTTTTAAATTATTTTATAAAGTCAGTATAAAATAATTAACTCAACTGGGTCCTGTTCAATACACACAAAGTGTACTAGCATAAATATTTAGAATAAACCATTCCCTGTAGTCAAGACAGACCTACTAAAAATTTGTGCTATAGTTCTACTGATGGTGTGTCCAATTTCATCTAAAACTGTGAACAATAAACTTGTATTCAAAAAGAACCGATGATCTAGTCTTCTGTGTGTAAGCCATACTCTACACACTAGATCAAATACTCTTTGTAAATACTAGACACATGCACATATATAGTAAATGGTACACATTGCTCAAAATGAATTATCATTAAAATATAAAGACATAACATAAAGCATATCTTTTAGTCTATATCTCTATCACCATGTTGATTGGAGTGGAGGCACTGGTGTCCTTGCTAGGCTTCGTCCTGGAAGCCAGGCATCAAAACTTTGGAGAACTTTGGCTTTTGTGCACGACCATCTTGATCCTTGATCTTTTCTGTGAATGGTCGCAGGTGTTGAAGATCAATGGCCTGAGCTTAAGCAACCTCTTGCTGATGAACTTAAGTTAGCCCTTGTAGCCTCTAGACAGCTTCCACCAATGTTTGGTCTTATTAAGAGATGGCAGCGAGCTGGTCCACTGGAGTGGCTTGAGGTGGTGGTGATGGTGGAGCAGAAGGCTGGCCTCCTATCGCTCGGCTTATTGAGGATGCCCCCACAGCATGACTGGCGGAAGCCTCTTGGGTTCTTGTCACCATCATCTTTTTGATCCATCATTTTGATCTAAGGGAGATGAGGATATGCAAGCTAGCATCGATGACGATCCGTGCTTTGCCATCCCTTCCTAGCGCTCCAATCCGATGACACTAGATCACCGTCCTCAAGCATTCGTGAGCATTCGGTCGTCTCCTCCAGCGAGCTCGGGATCCTCCGATGAGCTTTTCTCAGTTGGAAGCCTACAAAAAAGTTTCGAGGACCAAAGATTCTGGTAGAAACCCTTCAACGCTCAAGTCAGTGCTTTGGGCAACAGCCATGAGCTTGAGAAAGCTTGAAAGAGAGAGAGAGAGGCTTAGAGAGGAGCTCTATGTGAGCATATGAGCGTTTAGGAGTATTGTGTTGAGAGTTGTGTTGTTGTGGTTTATGGTTCTTGGAGTTATCTGGTTGGAGGTCCCTCTTACCCATTTTAATGGTGCTTAGAGCCTGCCAATCTTAGGCCATGATCACTTATCAGAGCATTGATGATGGGGGTAGCACAGTGGGATTGGCCTTCATATGATTTGTCAGAGTTGCAGGCTATGTTCCGTCTAATATGGGTGGCTACATAGTTGGTGGGTCAAGTTCCATCAGAGTGGGCGGTCACTTGATTTGGATGGTTGCTGCAAACTGT
Source organism: Calamus simplicifolius (assembly GCA_900491605.1). Lineage (NCBI taxonomy): Eukaryota > Viridiplantae > Streptophyta > Magnoliopsida > Arecales > Arecaceae > Calamus > Calamus simplicifolius. The sequence goes on along the minus strand of UESW01004614.1, from coordinate 433,575 downwards.
TGCAGGCTTGCAGGGCATGGGTAGCCGTTATGGCGCTTGCAAGATATGTCCCCCACGTCGCATGTTTGTTTTCCTGTATGGATAATGATGGAGCCAGGCACGTGGGCCCTATAATGCAGCCGCTGGGGCACTGCTTGGGTGGTTGCTGAGGCTGACTGACCGAGGCTGAAGCTGGCCAAGGTATGTTGGTCAAGGCTGAAGCTAGCCGAGGCTGAAGCTGGCCAAGGTATGTTGGCCAAGGCTAAAGCTGGCCGAGGCTAAAGCTGGCCGAGGCTGAAGCTAGCCGAGGTATGTTGGCTGAGGCTGAAGTTGGCCGAGGTATGAGGCTGGCCGAGGATGAAGCTGGCCGAGGTATGTTGGCCGACGCTGAAGCTGGCCGAGGTATGCTGGTCGAGGCTGAAGCTGACCGAGGCTGAGGCTAGCCGAGGTATGTTGGTCGAGGCTGAAGCTGGCTGAGGTATATTTGCTAAGGCTGAAGCTGGCCGAGGTATGTTGGTCGAGGCTGAATCTGGCCAAGGTATGTTGGCCGAGGCTGAAGCTGGCCGAAGAATGTTGGCCGAGGTATGTTGGCCAAGGCTGAAGTTGACCAGGTATGTTGGCCGAGACTGAAGCTGACCAGGCTGAAGCTAGTTGAAAGAGGGCCGACCCGGATGGCTAACTGAGAGTCCGACCCAAGTGCGTCACCATTGCTCATGGGTTTACTGGCCCCACAACCTTCAAGAGATGGCTGGACTGACAGAGAGATGAAGAGAAGCTTAAGCATGACATAAAGTTTTAAATAAAAGAGAAGAAGAGGTGGATCTATCTGCTACAGGGCACACAACTCAAAAAAATATCTTACAATCCTTTAAAGATAATACAAGAAAAAGGATTTATACTGGCAGCAGAGATCTCGTATCACTAAGCTTAAAAGACAACCAAATATCTTTTCATCCACAAGATGGCTAATGTTTAAAAAAAAAGGAAATCTCATACTTTGATTATTAGGGATGGAACCAAGCTTGTTAATTAGTATCATATATCAGAAGTCTTGCACTCTTATTTTACATCCACATGGTTAACCTTTGATTGAGCGTAAGGACTTTGTGAAGTTTTTATTTCAGAGGAAGCAAAGTGGGTTGCTTTCTCCCTTTGGAGTCACAAAAAAAAAAAAAAAAAAAACCTCTGGCCTGATGGCCTTCTTCTTCTATTCTTCCAAATATTTTGAGATCTAATCAAGGATAATATTATGCGCATGCCATAAGAAATCCGCAAAGGATCTTTAGACATGGGGAGGCTTAACTATATATTTATGTGACTCTCAGTCCTAAGGAAGATAGAATCTTAGTGCCTAGAATCATTGTCTAATTAGTTTTTTTATACATTATTATTTCGAAGATCCTAGTGATAAGATAAGTAACTTTCTTACTTTTCTTATCAATGAATCACAGGTTCATCAAAGAAAGATCTATATCTGAGAATTTTTAAAATGCTCATAAAGTTGCATCCCATTACAAAAGATTTAAATATCAAAAGGCACTTTGTAAGTTAGATTTTAAGAAAGCCTTTGATAAAGTAAGCTGAGACTTCCTCATAGATTTTCTTTTAGCTAGGGGTTTCCAAGCAACCGGATAGGATGAATCTGGTCAATGCTCTCCTTAGCCACAATAGCTCTTATTATCAATAGGTCGCCTGACAAGCGAATTCTATATATACAAGGTTTAAGGCAAGGATATTCTCTTTTTTTTACTTTATTTATTCTTATGATGGATGTATTATCTAGGCTTTTTATTAGGTTGACACTATAGGGTTGATCAAAGGAATTGAATCATAACCTTATATATCTAATCTCAAAAGCTTACTATTTGCAGATGATACTTTATTTTTGTGCCAAAAAAAAATGTCTCATAGTAGTGAAAGCAATCGTGCTTATCTTTAAAATTCAGCAAGCTTGAGAATGAATTTTCACAAAAGATATGGAGGAGGAAATAAACCCCCCAGCCAACCTACTGAACTACAAAAAAAATAAAAAAATAAAAAAATAAAAAAAATAAAAAAAAATAAAGAAAGAAAAGGTTTCCTTCCCCTTAAAGAAATAAACCCCTTAAAACCAACCCACTGAACTACAAAAAAGGTTTCTTCCCCTTCTCTTATTTGGGGTTACCTCTAAGTTATAGGAAACTCCCAATGTACTCTTGGGTGCTACTTCTTGAGAGAATAAAAGCTAGGTTAATTTATTAGAAGGCAAATTTCTATCAGTTGATGGTAGAATCACATTGATTAATAAAGTCCTCACAGCACTCCCATCCTACTTCATTCCCATCTCTAAATTTAAATAAGTTATTCAGAAAATAGATCAATTGAGGAAAGCCTTCTTATTGAAACGAGAAAATATAAAGGGTTTCGGTTGCCTCATGAATTAGAATTTAGAACAACGTATGTAGAGATTAAAAAGGAGAACTAGGAATCAAGAACATCATCAATCTTAACACTTTCCTTCTTGCAAACTAGGCTAGAAAAATGATTCATGGGCCTCAATCCACCTGAAAGATGCAAATAAGTAAACTCTATCATGTTAAAAGTAAGATGGGGATGAGAGTTTGCCGTGTTTGATTAGTCTATCAGTGATGTGGAGGGACATTTGCAAGAATTAAGAGGCCTTACGGAACTATTCATTGTATAAATTGGGGAATGACTAGAACATTATATTTTAAAAAGATTCTTGAATGAAACCAATATTTCTAGCATACATAGATAGTGATTTGTATTAAAACATTATCACGCCAAATTGCTCTATGGCATCTTAGTAGAGTTGGCATTCCCTTAGCTGAAATATTAAGATTTTTAATCCTTTAGCATGGGATGACGTTGAGCAACTTGACTCCTAACTCATCACTGATGCAGAATCGATTCGCATGCAAGTAAATTTTATATGATTAATGATTGCAGTTGATTAGTCTCCGAAGTAATAGCTTAAGAGGGATTCAGGAAAACTCACAATAACTCCGCACGCAAAACAGTTCCTCTAAAAGTAAAGAAGAAAGACCGCCGAGGCTAAGAAGCCCCGGTAGGGCTTGCTCTCCTTCAATAAAGTTACTAGTAGATTAGATGGGGTATACCTGGCACGAAAAAAAGATCAAAGTGCTAAAGGGGTCGCTCTGCATGGCGGATGCACCCTAGATGACCAAGCCTCGAGACCACGGATCTGCGGCCAAGTATCCACTGACCTGGATGATGATCACCTTGAATCCTGGATTCGTGACTACTGAGGGATCTGCAAGATCACCATACAAGGGTTAATAAGAATAGAGAAAATCAGAATAAAGGTAAAGAGATAAAGAAGAAGTGAAGAAGGAGGTGGGGGCAGCCGAGGGTCCTTGGGCATCCCCTAGATGGGGCAAGGCGGCGGCTAGGGCTCTTGGGCGGCTGCTTGGAGGGGTGCAAGTGGTGGCTAGGGTTTGGGGCATCCACTGATGGATGGCAAGAAGGCGGCTAAGGTTTAAGGTTGGGCAATTTGGATGCAGGCATGCATAGGAGCAAGAATATAAGAACACAAAGGAAAATATGACTCAAAATAACTTATTAATTATATTGATTGATTGAAAGGTTCGATACTTTTTTTTTCATACAAGAGGGTCTCTTTTATAGGATAAAAGACTTGGGTCCTAAGTAAATACAAATATGAAAATAAAATAGGCACCCCTTTTCATGAAAGAAAATTCAAATAATTTCAAAATTGGCGCTCAGTTTCTTTCTAAAATGTGGATTAAGTGGCACCCTTTGAATTTGAATACATGAAAGAAAATTCAAAATTCAGTAATTTGGGGTGGCCATATTGGGCATCCTTCACTTGCTTCTTTGGGCTGAATTCAGGATTGAAATTTTCAAAAAGAACTAGGCGGCAAAATGGGCATCCTTCACTGCTGCAATTCAGGGCTGAAAATTTCAATTTGAGTGGAATGCATTTGGGCATCCCTTCATTGCTTCTATGTGTAAGCCTTGTCTTCTTCTCCCATACTGGTGTCTCCTCTTATAAGCTAAATAAACTTACTATAGGACTCACATTAAAATAAATTGAACTGGATAGGATTCAAATTAAAATAAACTGAACTAGACGGGACTCAAATTAAAATAACTAAACCTAATTTTTCAACTCAAGACTTGAATCAAAACTAATCAGATATTCACAGAGGGTTAAGAATCCTCTGCTTGATCCTGGTGCCCGCACCAATTCTCTTGGGGTGGGAAAAACTCAACCCCATCGAGTATGGGTCATTCTAGCCCTGGTATCTCTCTAGTAGGTCTGGATCAAGGCGCTGCAACTCTTCTCGAGTAATTCATGAATCGTCAGATTCGGGGCAACCCTGCCATCGAACTAGGTGGCATTGATAACCATGGTTCCGGATCGTAATGGCTTGATCATCTAGGATACGCTCGATCCACTCTCCTCGCTCAAGCAAACTTGATGGTGGACTTTCTTGGGTAGGTCTGCTAATGAAAGGAGGGTTAGATCCAAAGTACTCACTAGAAATCGCTATCGGTTTCCTATACTCTACTAGGTCTGCAATATTGAAGGTTGAGCTAATGCCCCAATTCGAGGGTAGATCTAGCACATAAGCATTGGGTCCTACCTTCTCTATCACTTTAAAGGGGCCAGCTCCATGAGCGTGAAGTTTCTTAATGGTTCCTGGTAAAAACCGTTCAGGCCTAAACCTAACCATGATAGAATCCCCTACACCGAACTCTTTGGCTCTTCTTTGAGAGTTAGCCAGTCTTTTATAAGTTTCATTACTTAGATTTATTTTATGGCTAATGTCTTTATGTAAGTCTCTGATATGCTGTGCAAATGCTTGTACGGACTCTGAGACTCGTGTGTGGAGGGGTAAAGGAATTAAATCAAGTGGACGATTAGGCTTGTACCCGTGGACTATCTCAAATGGACTCTTGCTTATAGACCTTTCACTGAGCTATTGTAGGCAAACTCTGCACGAGATAGCAATAGATCCCACGTCCCTAGATGTTCGCCTACAAGGCATCTAAGAAGGTTTCCTAGACTACAGTTCACCACTTCAGTTTGTCCATCCATTTGGGGGTGAAAAGCTGTAGAAAAATAAGTTTTGTCCCTAACAGATGACATAGCATTTTTTAAAAGTAGCTGGTAAACCTAACATCCCTATCAAAAACAATGGTCTTGGGTAGGCTATGGAGCTTGACCACACTGTCTAAGAAAAGTCGGGTTACTAGAAAACCTAGAAAGATAACCCTATGCGTCATGAAATCATACTTCTTAAGATTTGCATAAAGGTTGTTCTCTCTTTGGTTTTGCTATAAATTAATATATCGTCAAAATAGACCACTAAGAATTTTTCGTGTACTCTTTCAGGACCTGGGTCATGATTCTAATGAATGTACTAGGTGCATTTGAAAGCCCAAAAGGTATCACGACCCATTCAAACAGACCATCTATAGTCTTAAATGCAGTCTTCTACTCATCCCTGGTCTAATTCTAACATGATGGTAACCACTCTTAAGGTCTGTCTTGAAAAAGATGGTGGCACCCGCCATCATGTCTAACATGTCATCTAATCTGGGGATAGAGAACCTATATTTAATAGTGATTTTGTTGATGGCCTTACTGTCCATGCACATTCTTCAGGTACCATCCTTCTTAGGGGTTAAGAGTGTAGGAACTGCACAAGGGCTTAAGTTCTCCCTAATGAATCCTTTCCTAAGTAATTCTTCCACTTGTTTCTGTAATTCTTGATGCTCAGTGGTGTTCATCCTATAATGGGGAAGGTTTAGGAGGGTGGTTCTTGAGAACAAATTAATGGCGTGTTGGATGTCTCTCAGGAATAGTAACTGATCAGGCAACTCTTCAAGGAAGATATCCTTAAATTCCTCTAGGGTCTTAATTACTTCAATAGGTTATTTCTTTGGGATGATTCATGAATCTCTTTAGTGGTCAAAATCCAAATAGAGTTACCCTTAGTGATATCCTTTTCTAATTCCTTAGCTTTAATCAGATTAACTCTTGGCTTGCTATCCCTAAGGCTACTAGATCCTTTCTTGATTGGGTCCCGAGGTGGAACTGGATGTATTACATACTTGTTTCTATTGTGTTTAAAAGAGCATATGTTGGTGTTGGGAATTGTATCCTAAGCCAATCATTTGATGATTGAGCTAATGTAAATAGCATATAATTGATATATTAATAAAAGTTATTTAGTAGTTTATTCATTACAAGAACATCTTCTTAAAACTCCTAATAGTAATGAAGCCCTCAGGATCTTCCTTCATGATAAAGGAGGATTTATCTTTGAAGGTTCTCAAAAGAGTTCGCGACCAAATGATACTATGACAGGGCCATAGTACTATCAATTATAGACGTTGTATATCATATTTGTTAGTTGTCCTCTTAACCAAGGAGTGTAGAGACACTGGTATGACATACAGGTGAAAGTGTAGGAGTACATTTCACTGAACGTGACTCATTTCTGGATACTCTGCTGTCAAGAGTTAGTCCGAGAAGATATGGGTATAAGTATCCTTTAGACCTGAAGATCACAACCGGTGACTTGCAAGCAACTCATTGTACTTAGGTGCTGGACCACTTGAATTTTTAATCCAGCTACGAAAGGTTACTCGGTGCAGTCAAGTACTTGTGGTAGTCAGTTGTGGATCAAGATAGAAATTGACCTATCCCGTTAAAAGGAGAAATGTTTGTGTTTCAACTTAGCAAGACCTTGGCCAAGGCACTTCATGTGAAGGTCACATAATCACTAAAGTTGAAATCACTTTATGGATTTGCTATTTAGAGTTGGCAGGCTCTTAAGCCATCCTTAGCATTTGTGGTCAAAAGGATGAATTATACGGTAACTGTTTCTTAGGGTTCTTGGAGTTTTTTCAACAACTCTTCGACCTATCCGGACATCGGGTTCCATTGCTAGATGGGCACATCGATTAGTATAGAAAGTTGTTCCTATACTACCGGCTTAGGTTCGAACCTAGAGAGTCACATGCATAGAAGTTTCCTAGGATTATCTATTTACTGATCAATGATTGAGAATCGTATATGATTTAATTAATCAATTTGATTGATTGAATTATCTCAATTGAGTTAAGTACAAGTGAATAAGATTCAATTTGGTTTAAGTTTATTAGAAGGACTAGTCAATTTCAAATATTGATTTGAAATTAGATTTGATTTGGATTTAAATAGATTCAGAACTAACCAAATTTGATCAAATCTAAATTAATTAGATTAGGTTAAGAATGCTTTAAATCAAATAATAGTTGTAGTTGATCATGTCCTTCTCTTTGATTAAACCAAATGGAAGTAGATTAGGCTCCGTGGTTGAGTATGAATCTCTTAGATGGTCAAATCAAAATTGGTTAACCATATGATGTCAAGGTGAGTTGGCAAGTTGCTCTAGGATCAACGATCGAATGCTATTTAATTGGGAGTTACTCGTATTGATGTATCTTTAACAAGTTAATGGCATATCCCTTCCATCGGTCTCACTTACTTGGTCATCATGGTGAACCATTTATGATTCAGATCATTTACCTGATTCGGGTTGACCCATGCCTGTAAGGAAATCAGTCTGACTGATTAAGGTGCCACTTAAACTGACATAATCTTGTTTCATTAAACTGACTTCATAGATTCAGTGGGAGAACTTGATTAGTCAATTTATCTTCAGATTATTAAATCCTATAAAATTATTAGGTCCTTAAAATGAAATAGTTATATGATAACTAGATCATAGCCTCTCATTAAGGTGGGTAATAATGAGTCTGATGTCTTGATAATCATTAGAAGTACTCCATGCCTGGTGCTTGTCAACCATTGAAATTATCATTCATTATATGATAAGTCAGCGTAACTGTTACATAGACAGTCAGGTGGGCCGAGCTTCACTCGGGCTTGGTTGTATATTGATAGGTTACACTGATTATATCATTTAATGGTTGGACCTAACCAAAACTTTCAGTGGAGGCACTCCATGCCCAATGAAGAGGAACATGGGGCAAAACTGAACACTAAGAATTATTTGGGGAAACAATTGGTTTTGAACCTACTCTTATATGCATATGGGTTGGCCAAGCTTCACTTGGGCCTGTATGTAGTTTATGTAGATCTTAGTTCCCGCTAAAGAATTAAGAATAATTCTTTGAATTGGGGTGTAGAGGCTGCCAATTTGAACAAAATAGTGAAAGAATCTTTAGACTAAAGTCCAAGTCTTTAGACTGAATCAATTTATATACTAATAAACTAAAGTTTTCCTTATGCAGAAAATGGCCACTAATTTATCATTAAGGTCCCTATTGGATAGTGACAAGTTGAATGGTTCAAATTTCAATAGCTGGTTCAGAAAACTTAAGATCGTCCTTGAGCATAAGAGGATTCTATATATTCTGAATAATCCTGCACCAAAGATACCTGATGCAAACACCCAAAGTTTTGATAAAGACACTTATCAGAAGTGGCTCAATGATAGAACTAGTGTACGATGTATTATGCTAGCAATAATGAACGATGAATTCGGTCGCCGATTCGAGAATGCTTAGCCGGAAGAAATCATTCAAGCGTTGAATGAATCTTTCGGCACACCCGATGACATTGAAAGGCACAAGACTAGTTGTGCTATTTTTAATGCTTGAATGAGGGATGGATCTTCTGTCACTGATCATGTATTGTACATGATCGAGAAGATAGAACTCCTAAGCAAGCTCGGCTTTCCCCTACATGAGCAGTTGAAAAAAGATGCGATCCTGAATTCCTTGCCTCCATCCTTCTGACCTTTCCTTACTCATTTTCGAATGACAAAGCCTGCAGTCAACTACCACGGTTTGTTGGGGTTGTTACAGAACTTTGAGAAGGATAACCAGCTCTCTAAGGGTTTGGTTAATATGGTTGAAGGATCTAAGGTAGGGCATCAACCCTTTGGGAAAGGGAAGAAGAAAAAGAATAAGAAAAAGGTGCAACATGCTAGGACATCTATAAGTGATCAGATGCAAAAGAAGAAAGTTGATAAAAGTCAAGCTGAATGCTTTCACTGCAAGATGTAAGGGCACTGGAAGAGGAACTGTCATCTTTACATTGTCACACTTGATCCAAACAGGCCAAAGAAGAAAAAGGGGCAAGATATTGCTCAACAAGGTATTTATATGATGACACCTTATAATTTTTCTATATATGATAATCAGACCTGATTATTGGATATTGGGAGTCCTTTTAACATTTGCAATTCATTGCAGGGACTACAGGTCACTAGAAGATTTGAGGACAATGAAAGATTCCTTAATGTCGGCGATGGAAGATTAGTTCCAGTTCTAGCATTAGGAGTTCTTAAAATAATTTTCAATAGAAATGTCATTGTACTAAATGATTATCATTTTTGTCCAACGTTCTTGTTGAACGTAATTTCTTAGGCCTTCTGGCCAAAAGTCATTATAAAATTTCAATAAAGGATGTTACTTTGAATATCATTATGAATGGAGTCACTGTAATGACTGGGCATTTATCTAATGGCATTTATATATTATCACAGCCTGTGAATGTAGTGTACAAATCAAGTAAGCGCCCTAGAACAACTAATGTCACAGATATTTATCTTTGGCACCATCGGCTGGGTCATATCAATAAGAACAGATTAAACAGGTTAACTCAGGAGGGCATCCTTCGAGTTGATGATTGTGAATCATTAACTACCTATGAATCCTGTCTTCTTGGTAAAATGACCAAGTCATCTTTTACTGAAAAAGGTGAAAGAGCCAAAGAGCTATTGGGTCTAGTACATACTGATGTATGTGGACCAATGAGCACTTGTCCAAAGGTGGATATTACTACTTTATTACTTTTACAGACGACCTTTCTAGGTTCGGTTATCTCTATCTTATGAGACATAAATCTAAGTCGTTTGAAATGTTCAAACTATATCATAAAGAAGTAGAAAAACAAACAAAAAATGTATTAAGACCCTTCGATCAGATCGAGGAGGCGAATACCTTTCAAATAACTTTGTGACATATTTAAAGAAGAATGAGATTCTCTCCCAATGGACTCCTTCAAGAACACCGCAGCATAACGGTGTGTCGGAAAGAAGGAATCGAACTCTGTTAGACATGGTTTGGTTCATGATGGGTTTTGCAAGCTTGCCAATATCATTTTGGGGATATGCATTAGAATCAGCTTGTCATATTCTTAATAAGGTTCCAAGTAAGTCTGTTTCTAAAACTCCACATGAGATGTGGTATGAACATAAACCGGTTATCACATATCTGAGAGTCTGGAAATGTCCGACTTATGTGAAACTAGAGGTGGGCACTGGACCGTGCCGCCCATGGCACGGCACGGCCCCGTACTGCTACAATACCGGGCTATGCCAGCATGGCCCAGTGAACAGTGCCGTGCCGGGCAAGAAAAATTTTTTCTGTTGGCCCAGCATGGCATGGCCCATGACGGGCCTGGGCTGGCCCGTCGTGCCGTGCCGACATGGCCCAGCTGGGCCATGCCAGGCACGGCCCAGGTGGGCCTGGGCCGTGCTAGGCACGGCCCACCTGGGGCCTGGCCCATGCACGGCTGAAATAAAAAATTTGTAAAAAAAATATTTTTTGATAAATTAAAAAATTATTAGGAATAAAGAAATTTTATTAATATAAAGCCACCTTACAGGTGGAGGGTTTGGCATAGACCCCTACTAGTTTATTAATTTAAAATCAAAATGGTACAGAAGGGAGGGGGGCTAGGCCTGACCTTCATAACATAATACAATAAGCAAGGAGAAAAAAATAGAAAAAAAAATAAAGATGACTTACTTTAAGTTTTTAACAATTTAAAAAATAAAAATATATAATTATAAAAGTAGAAATGACTCACTCATCACTTATCAGTCATCAGTAGTATTTGTATCATCGTCATCTTCGCTGGTTAAGTCATGTCCCCCTTTATCTTGAAGCCTCGCCTCAGCATCCAACCAGTCTTTGAAGCAGATAAGCATCTCAACTATCTCACTAGTCATTCTACTTCTCTTTTCATCTAAAATACGTGGACCTGCACTGAAAGCGGATTTCGATGCTACTGTGGACATCGGCACAGCTAAAACATCTCGTGCAATGGCAGACATAACAGGATATTGATTTTTAACACTCTTCCACCAAGCTAATACATCTAGACTTTCTATTTGATCTTCATCATATGCAGAATGAAGATCATTTCGTAAATAAAATTTCAATTCATTACTTAAAGATGAAGAAGATGAAGAAGATGATGAAGCATGTGCGTGTCTTCTAATGAATGAAAAAATAGATGACGAATGAGATCTAGAAGAAGAAGTAGAGCTTTGAGCAGGTATTCTAGATCCATAAATTTTATTATTATATAAATAATAAATATCATTAAGAAGTCGTGTTACCTTATCTTTAGCAGGTTCAGGATTTTGATTCATGTTTTCACAATATTGATCAATTAAAAAAATTACACCATTTAATTTTACTTTAGGATCAAAAATAGCAGCTAAGTTATGCAATGGACATATTCTATTCCAATATTCATTCCATTTAGTTTCCATATTATGTATAATATGCATTAAAACATCATGATATCTATATTCTTTAAATTTTTCACTAATTACATATGCTTTTTATAAAAATGAACAAGAAGTTGGATAATAAATACCTGAAAGAACATTTGTAGCATCATAAAAAGTAACCATAAAATTTTCTAAAATTTTACCTTTATTCCAATCAGCTTCAGTCAATGTAAATCCTAATCCACGCTCATTAATATAAGCACTTAATAAGTTCTTATATGGATATGCATCATGTATCATGGCATAGGTACTATTCCAACGAGTTATTACATCAAGTTTAAATTTTTTAAAACGTTTACCATGATCTACACATAATTGTTTAAATTCTTGAAGTCTTGACCTTGAAGCATGAATAAAAGAAACTGCATTTCTAATTTTTGAAATAACCTATTGAATTATGTTCATGCTAGATTGAGCAGAAAGATTTAATATATGACATGCACATATAATATGAAATAATTGTCCATCTAAAATGGGATGCAAAAAGTCATTTAATAATGCAACAGTAGAATTATTATTAGATGCATTATCAAAAGTAATTGACATTATTTTATTATTAATATTATATGAGCATGCGGTTTGATAAATAATATTTGAAATTTATTGTCCTGAATGCGGAAAATCAAAAGCACGAAAAGCAATAATTTATTTATTTAATTGCCAATCATTATCAATATAATGAGCAGTAACAGAGCAAATATCAGAAGTTAAAGAAATTCTAGCATTTAAATTTGAGAGGCTTTCCGTTAAACTTTGTTTCATTGCTAAAAGTTTGTCATAGCCACTCTTCTAAAGGTACTCCTACTAGTTCTTTTATAAGCAGATTGTAGGCCTAATTGAACATACCTTTCAAAATTATAAGATTCAGATAAACTAAAAGGTAATTCATCTTGAACTATCCATCTTACCAGTAATTATCTTTGATTTTCATGGTTATATGCAAAATTGCCTACAAGTAATTCCTCTTGTATATTAAGGAGTCCTTGCTGACTGGAATCATGCATCCTATGACTCTCTTGATGTCTTCTTAGATGCCATGTCCCCCCAGTACTAGAACAACTGTAAAGTTTTGCACATTTTTTATATTTTGCTTTATAGACTCCATCAACCATAATTCTATCGAAATCAATCCAAACATTACTAGTCCTCATAAGAAAAGAGGTTTGACACTCACTGACACTAGCTTTAGATGGAACTTGGAGTTGGGATTGGGGTTGGGGTCCTTGGGGATTAGTTTTCTCACCCTCAGAAAAAGCGTGCATGTTAAAATTACTTTCGTTAAAAGATGTCATATCTAAAATTTTTAATTAATAAATGCAAAAAATAAAAACTAACCCACAAAAAGGAATTGAGAAAAGATCAGAGGTGGAGGCGTGGAGCTAAGATTTGTGAGCTTCCTCTTGCGCTCTCGCCTCTCAACAAGAATTAACCTTGTAGCACTTGACTACTTGCTTGAGTACTTGCCACTTGTAAGAACACTTGCAAACTAAAAATTAAATTGCTAATCTACTAGAGCACTTGCTGGAAAAGAGAAATAGTAGTAATAGAGGAGTTGGTTTGGTATGGTAAGAATGAGGGAGAGTTCATCTATTTATAGAATTTATAATTTTTTTTCCAAAACTACCCTTTGATATAACCGTTATATGACTGTTGGGAGGGGTAAAATGGTCTAAACCCCTCCCAATAATCTTTAACGTTATATAGCCGTTAAAAACGGATATAGCCATTTTTAACGGTTATATAGCCATAAAAACGGCTGGGATTGGTTGGTGCCTGGGCGGCACCTTGGTGCCTGGGCACCTGCTCAGGGTGCCTAGGCACCACATGGTGCCTGGGCACCAGGTGCCCAGGCGCTGGTGCTTGGGCACCTAGGCACCAGGTGCCCAGGCGCTAGTGCCTGGGCACCTGGTGTCCAGGCACCAGGCTACCGTGCCATGGCACGGCCCACCAGGGCTGTGCCATGGCACGACCCCCCAGCACGGCCCAGCTAGGTCGTGCTGGACACGTCCCTGATGGGCCATGCCATAGCACGGTCCATCATGGGTCGTGCCAAATTTGAATTTTTTTCTGTGCCAAGCCAGTCACGACACGATAATTCTTAAGGCACGGTGGGCCTGGGCCATGCCGTGCTAGGCACGGCCCAGTGCCCACCACTATATGAAACATGCAAAATCAGACAAACTTGAACCCAAATCTGATAAATATTTTTTTATCGGCTATCCGAAAGAAACCAAAGGATATTACTTCTACAATACTGAAGAACAAAAGTTGTTCATTAGTAATAGAGCAGTTTTTCTTGAAAAGGAGTTCCTTAGTGAAGGAACAAATAGCTCTAATATTGAACTTGAGGAAGTTCATCAAGTAGAAGGAACAACACAACCAGTGAACCCTTAGAATCTAAGTTGATTAGATCAACTTAAAACCCATTTTATATGCACCATTAAGGTGATCTGGTAGAGTACCACATCAACCGAACAGATACTTAGGTTTCTTAGTCCATAACGATGATCCTATTGAGCTCAATGAGAACAACGAGGATTCGATCACCTATATGGATGCTATGCAAAGGACTGACTCTAATAAATGGCTTGATGCCATGAAATCCGAACTTGATTCTATGAAGGAAAATAATGTATGGACATTAGTTGACCCACCTGAAAGGATAAAACCCATAGGGTGTAAGTGGGTTTTCAAGAGGAAAAGAGGCGCAGACGGAAAGGTAGAGACCTACAAAGCACGTCTGGTTGCCAAGGGGTATCATCAATGTTATGGTATTGACTATGAATAAACGTTTTCTCCTGTGGCAATGCTGAAATCGATTTGGATTATGCTAGTTATAGCAGCATACTTAGATTATGAGATTTGGTAGATGGATATTAAAACCGCTTTTCTAAATGGTAATTTAGATGAACAGGTGTATATGATACAACCTGAAGGTTTTATATCTGAAGACGAATCTAAAGTGTGCAGGCTACATAAGTCCATTTATGGACTTAGCCAAACATCTAGGAGTTGGAACATACGATTTGATAATGTAATCAAATCTTATGGCTTTATTAAGAATAAGAAGAACCTTGCATTTATAAATGGGCTAACGGTTCCGTTATTGTATTTCTTGTATTATATGTGGATGATATTCTCTTAATCGGGAATGATGTCTCTGCATTACAAGGAGTAAAGACATGATTATCATCACAATTCTCCATGAAATATCTGGGAGAAGCCTCCTACATCCTAGGGATGAAGATCTATAGAGATAGATCTAAGAGAATGCTTGGTCTATCCCAATCTACGTACATTGACACAGTACTAAAGAGGTTTAGCATGGAGAATTCCAAGAAAGGCTATCTTTCGATAGACCATGGAATTCATCTTTCTAAGAAGGATTGTCCGACAACTCCTAATGAAAGAGAACGTATGAGTCGAATTCCATATGCTTCGGCAGTGGGATCGATTATGTACACCATGACATGTACAAGACCAGATGTGGCATACTCATTAGGAGTAGTAAGTAGATACCAATCTGATCCAGGAGAAAAACACTGGCAAGTTGTTAAGACAATCCTTAAGTATTTGAGAAATATTAAGGACCAGTGGTTAGTCTATGGAGAGTCTGATTTGAAACTTGTTGGATATACTGATTCCAGTTTCCAATCAGATCATGATGATAGCAAAAGTGTGTCGGGTTTCGTGTTTATCCTAAATGGTGGAGCTGTTTGCTAGAAAAGTTCCAAGCAACATACAGTGGCAGATTCAGTGTGCGAGGTAGAGTACATCGCTGCATCAGATGCCGCAAAAGAAGCTGTGTGGCTATAAAAGTTCATCTTCGAGCTTGGAGTTGCACCTTTCATAGATGGACCAGTCCTGTTATACAGTGATAGCACTGGTGCCATAGCTCAAGCAAAGGAACCACGAGCATATCAGCACACCAAGCACATATTGCGCCGGTTTCATCTTATTCGAGAGATTGTAGAACGAGATGACATAAATCTTCAGAAGATTGATGGAAAGGAAAACTTAGGTGACCCATTTACTAAAGCACTCAGCATCAAGGAGTTTGACGACTATAAATTGAAGATGGGTATTAGATACTGTAACGAGTGGCTTTAAGCTAAGTGAGAGTTTGTTGATAATTGTATCCTAAAGCCAATCATTTGATGATAGAGCTAATGTAAATAGCATATAAATTGATATATTAATAAAAGTTATTTGGCAGTTTATTCATTACAAGAACATCTTCTTAAAACTCCTAATAGTAATGAAGCCCTCATGATCTTCCTTCACGATAAATGAGGATTTATCTTTGAAGGTCCTCAAAAGAGTTCGCGACCAAATGATATACTATGACAGGGCCATAGTACTATCAATTATAGGACGTTGTATATCATATTTGTTGATTGTCCTCTTAACCAAGGAGTGTAGAGACACTGGTATGACATACAAGTGAAAGTATAGGAGTACATTTCACCGAACGTGACTCATTTCTGGATACTCTGCTGTCAAGAGTTAATCCGAGAAGATATGGGTATAAGTATCCTTTAGACCTGAAGATCACAACCGGTGACTTGCAAGCAACTCATTGTACTTAGGTGCCGGACCACCTGGATTTCTAATTCAGCTACGAAAGGTTACTGGGTGCAGTCAAGTACTTGTGGTAGTCAGTTGTGGATCAAGATGGAATTTGACCTATCCCGTTAAAAGGAGAAATGCTTGTGTTTCAACTTAGCAATACCTTGGCCAAGGCACTTCATATGAAGGTTACATGATCACTAAAGTTGAAATCACTTTATGAATTTGCTATTTAGAGTTGGCAGGCTCTTAAGCCATCCTTAGCATTTGGTTAAAAGGATAAATTATATTTCTTAGGGTTCTTGGAGTTTGCTTGGTAACTCTTCGACCTATCCGGACGTTGGGTTCCATTGCTAGATGGGCACATCGATTAGTATAGAAAGTTGTTCCTATGCTACTGGCTTAGGTTCGAACCTAGAGAGTCACACGCATAGAAGTTTCCTAGGATGATCTATTTGCTGATCAACGATTGAGAATCATATATGATTTAATTAATCAATTTGATTGATTGAATTATCTCAATTGGGTTAAGTACAAGTGAATAAGATTCAATTTGGTTTAAGTCTATTAGAAGGACTAGTCAATTTCAAATATTGATTTGAAATTAGATTTGATTTGGATTTAAATAGATTTAGGACTAGCCAAATTTGATTTGGGCTAGGACCATGATCTATGTAGGTTCAGTCCAATAAATTCAGATCAACTTAAACTAAAACCTGAACCCAAACCTCTCGCATAAGTATCTCACATGATTAGATAACTAAAGTCCGAGAGATTAAATTCACATGTAGAATTTAATGTATAACATTAATCTTCTCCAAACGGTTCCATTGGAATTCTAAAGTGTTAAAATTCATGTGGAATAAATGTGTCTCTTTGGTTTTCACCGAACGTCGAAAGTAACCAAACGCTGCGTCTCTTTGGTTTTCACCAAACGTCAAAATTAACCAAACGCTGTGTCCTTTGGTTTTCACCGAACGGCAGAATTCTAAGTGTTAGAATTGAACCTATAAATTAGAGGACACAAGATCATAGAATAGACCACAACACACGATATATCGTGGATTGAAATTCTAAAGAGTTAGAACATAAAATCCTGATGTAATTCTGGTGTCACCGAAAGTTCGGTGGATATTGGTAGAAGATTCAAGTGGGAGGATTCAAGATTAGCAAAGTTGTTTTTCCGCGAGCTAGCACTCCCGGGAATCAGATCATTCGGGGCTTCGCATGGACGATATTAGAGGCTGGACGATTGAACGATTGCAGAGCAATAAGGATTTATCTACTGTTCTTAAGGTAAGTGATTTGATCACTAGTTCTTAAGGCAGGCTTCAAGATAAGTAATATGACTTCTCATCTTGCAGATCAAGATATGATCTTGATGTTTTTATTTATATGCATATTTTAGATCAAACGATCCTATATATAAGGCAAAGATATGATCTTGATGCATATTAGATAGATTAATATGTAATCTTTAAAATTCTGCATTGATAATTGTTATCAAATTATTAAATATGCATGCCTCGAAGTTTATTTCTCCCTTCAGTTGGATCGACCAAACAATGTGGCATTGTGATTGTAAAGCCAAGGTCAACCTAATATAATACTACTAACACCCATAGTAAGGACATCACATCCAATATTTTCTTCATCATTTTGCAATTTAATTAGTATTTGGCATCTAAACTTGATTGGAATAGAGGAGGAATCTACCATGAGACTTTATAGGTATTAGGATGAGGAACTGTGGTCAATCCTAATGATTTAACTGTATTGGCAGAAATGACATTGATACAACTCTTGCTATCAACTATTATCTTGATCACCTTATTCCCTATCTTAACAAAAGTCTGTAGGATGTTAGTCCTATGCCAATCTTCCTGGTCCTTAGTTTGAGTCTGAGTCAAGATACATCTAACCACTCCTAGTACTTTAGAATCAATATTTCCTCTTCTCCATCGTACTCATCTATCAAATGAGTATCAGCCTCATAGACCTCTCCCTCAGGTTCAACTAGGGGCTCGGACTCAGTCTCAGGTAACTCATCTATATGAAGGGATCTGACTGGGCACTGACTGATTATATGCCTTGGTTTGTTGCATCTAAAGCATTTGATCTGGGGGTTGGGATTTCTTTGGACCTCTACAGATTTTCCCTTATTCTCTCTCTGGAGTATAGGAGTACTATTCTAGGGTCGACTCAACTTGGTTCAGCTTGTACTGGGTCGGCTAGTGTTGGGTCGACTCGGGTAAGTCTAGCGAGGGTCTGAGTACTTGGTAGGTCTGGGACGACTAGGATAGGCCTAGCTAGATCCTGGATATGGGCTAAGGCTCTTAGTAGCCTCTGATCTATGATAGGGTGGCCCTATCTGAAAACGTTTATAATCCCTAACAACTTGGTAAGTTTCTTCTAAATCGCGTACCCTTCTTAGGTAGAGTTCTCTTTGAATATCTGCTCTCAGGCCATACTTAAACTTGGATAGAGTGGCTTCCTCAGACTGAACGATATTAGACCTCATGGTATACTCTTGGAATATAGAAATGTATTCATTCATAGTTTTGCTACCCTAAATTAATCCCTGTTACTAGTCCAATAGGCTCTGGTCATACGATCTGGGGATATAATTGGACCAAAGTCTAGCCTTCATGGCATGCCAGGTGACTATGGGGTCCCTACCCTCTAGTGCTTGCCTTCGCTCTATAGTGGCCCAGTATAACCTAGCCTATCGTACTAACTTGAGCTTGGCAAATTTAAACTTACGCTCCTCAGACATGTCGTACTAGTCAAAGTACTGGTCCATCTCTTCCTCCCAATCTAGGTAGTCCTTAGGGTCCATATAGCCATCGAAAGTAGGTGCTTCAAGTCTGACACTTTTAAGGGCTCTTTCTTCTTGGTCTACTGCCTCATTATTGGGTCTCTTAGGAAGGACATTTAGGACTGGATCAGATCGAGGTGGTCTCCTAGGCCCATCCCCAGAGTGAGGATCATGATGTGGAGGTCCCCTAGGGTTTGGCCTTGTGTAGAGGTCAGGCTGTTGGGCTCTCTTAGGATGAGATGGGGTCTCATGATCAGACTTAGTATGGGCCTCACAGGCTTCTTCTAGGATGTCTAACCTAGTTTCGACTTGATCCAACTTGAACCCTAATCTAGCCTCAGATTGCTTGATGTTTTGATTCATTCGGGCTAGTTGTTCAGTGATGATCCTTAAGTGATCCTCAATGTTTTGATTAGCTATGGGTTCAGCTTGTAATGGAGGTGGTGACGGGCGAAAAGATGCTCCTGATCTAGTGCACATGCAAGCACAATCAAGCACACAAGACTCAGACTAACTCAGACTACGGTATGCTAGACCTAGTCATCCAGAGTAAAGGATTTGGCTTAATGCAAGCCAATCTAACATTAATTCTTCAATTGGCCAGTTGGGATAGATGGAAGGATGGAAGGCTCGTCCTGCAAATTGCAGGTGCCTAATTAGAATGACCCCAACACTCCGCTTAAGTTGTTTGACATTTGACCTTCCTTCTAGACATCAATTTCAGAGCACATGCCAGATTGATTTGTACTAGTCTCCTCCAGTACACTAGACCGACTGTTGGTGTCCCTAGCCCTTTAGGGCAAATGTCAATTAAGTTGCTACTTAGTTTTAGATTAGAGCTTGGGATCGGAATGCACTAGTGGTTGTTTTGGGCCAAAGAAGGGGTCTCAATCCCTTCTTATATAACATCAATGAGAGCCCTTAAGAGTAATTTAATGCAAATGAATGACATGCAAAACACAAACCCTAATCCAAAATTCTATAAATAGCAATAAATCTCAAAAAAAAATTTGCAGATCGAATTAAATCCTCAAAAATTACTAGAAAATACCATCAATTATATTGAATCCAAAAAAAATAAATTTCATAATTTTTTGATATGTATGCATGTATAAATAATTCGATTAACAAAATATCAGGAATTTCATGTTTTTTATGAGTAATCAGGCATGCAATTAATTTACAGATTGAATTAAATTCTTAAAAATAAAAAAATATTTTAAATTATAAAAAATCCAGAGAAATAAATTTTATAATTTTTTGATATGTATGCAGGAAGAAATAATTTGATTAACAAAATCTTAAGAATTTTCATATTTTCTATGAGTAATCAGGCATGAAATTAATTCACAAATCGAATTAAATTCTTAGAAAATAATAAAAAATACTTTAAATTATAATAAATCCAGAAAAATAAATTTTGTAATTTTTTGATATGTATGCAGGTAGAAATAATTTAATTAATAGATAATATACTGATAATAATGTGAATTAAAAATCAGGCCCTAACCATGCTCTGATACCAAACTGATGCAGGACCGATTTGCATGCAAGTAAATTTTATATAATTAATGATTGCAGTTGATTAGTCTTCCGAAGTAATAGCCTAGGAGGGATTCAGAAAAACTCATAGTAACTTCGCACGCAAAATAGTTCCACAGAAAAGTAAAGAAGAAAGATCGCCAAGGCTAAGAAGCCTCGGTAGGGCTTGCTCTCGTTTATAAAGTTACTAGTAAATTCGAGGGGGTGTACCTGGCATGAGGAAAGATTAAAGTGCTGAAAGGGTCACTCTGCCTGGCGTATCCACCTTAGATGACCAAGCTCCGAGCCCATGGATCTGCGGCCAAGTATTCGCTGATCTGGATGATGATCACCTTGAATCTTAGATTCGTGGCTACTGAGGGATCTGCAAGATCACCATACAAGGGCTAATAAGAATAAAGAAAAGCACAAGAAAAAGATCAAAGTGCTGAAAGGATCGCTTTGCCTGGCGGATGCACCCTAGATGACCAAGCTCCGAGCCCATGGATCTGCGGCCAAGTATCCACTGATCTAGATGATGATCACCTTGAATCTTAGATTCGTGGCTACTGATGGATCTGCAAGATCACCATACAAGGGCTAATAAGAATAGAGAAAATCAGAATAAAGGTAAAGAGATAAAGAAGAAGTGAAGAAGGAGGTGGGGGCAGCCGAAGGTCCTTGGGCATCCCCTAGATGGGGCAAGGCGGCGGCTAGGGCTCTTGGGCGGCTGCTTGGACGGGTGCAAGTGGTGGCTAGGGTTTGAGGCATCCACTGATGGATGGCAAGAAGGCGGCTAAGGTTTAAGGTTGGGTGGTTTGAATGCAGGCATGCACAGGAGCAAGAATATAAGAACACAAAGGAAAATATGACTCAAAATAACTTATTGATTATATTGATTGATTGAAAGGTTCGATACTTTTTTTTTTCATACAAGAGGGTCTCTTTTATAGGATAAAAGACTTGGGGCCTAAGTAAATACAAATATGAAATAAAAAGAGGCACCCCTTTTCATGAAAGAAAATTCAAAATAATTTCAAAATTGACGCTCAGTTTCTTTCTAAAATATGGATTAAGTGGCACCCTTTGAATTTGAATACATGAAAGAAAATTTAAAATTCAGTAATTTGAGGTGGCCATATTGGGCGTCCTTCACTTGCTTCTTTGTACTAAATTCAGGATTGAAATTTTTAAAAGAACTGGACGGCAATATGGGCATCCTTCATTGCTGCAATTCAGGGCTAAAAATTATAATCTAGGCAGCATGCATTTGGGCGTCCCTTCACTGCTTCTATGTGTAAGCCTTGTTTTCTTTTAACACTGGTGTTTTCTCTGGTAAGCTAAATAAACTTACTAGAAGACTCATTAAAATACAATGAATTGGACAGGATTCAAATTAAAATAAACTGAACTGAAAAATAAACTGAATTAGACGGGACTCAAATTAAAATAACTAAACCTAATTTCCTAACTCAAGACTTGAATCAAAATTAATCAGATATCCATAGAGGATTAAGAATCCTCTATCTGATCCTGATGCTCACACCAATCACTCCTCTCAAGCCAATCAAAATCGAAGATATTTAGTTTGGAAGTTGATGACTAGTCTTTTTACAAATTCTTAAATTATGAAGGTTTAATATTAATATTGCCATTCCATAAAATTATTGGGAGAGTTGCTATGTATTTAAAAATTAAAGTCTTCCTATGATTAACTCTAAGAAATAGGCCGTATACTAAGAAAATATTTGCAAGAAAGGGCTGGTTGGTGAGCAATGATTGACCCTTATATAGGGTTCTTTTAAAACTATAAGCCTTTTTTTCTTTTTTTTCTTCGAGATGCCTCTTTGCACAAAGAATTTGGCTTTCAATTAAAAATGGGCTGAATTTAGAAAGAGGGCCCATCAATTTTCAGGACAAATGGCTAAATTGGAAGATGAAATATAGCAAAGCTAATCTCTGAAAAGTTTAAGATTAATTTTTAGGTGCGATTTGTTCTGATGAAAGAGAAATACAAAAATCTTTTTGAATAAAATTCCTTTAGTAGCTTAGTTCTTTAAAGGCCCTATATTTGTTTTAGTTCTAATCACACATTTGCTCATTGGCAGCACCATCCTAAAGTCACCAACTACTGTTGCAGCTTCTACTCTTCTACTCTCAAATCTCGAGGAGATATTTGAAACATAGTCCTAATTATATATATCTCCGAGCCCCTTTTGCTCTTTTTCATGTCTTCTCTTATAATCTTTTTTTATTTTTTATATAAAAAACATATTTTATTTATTTAAAATAAATTGATGGGGGACCATTTTTTCATTATAAAAAAAGGACAAAAAAAAAAAGGATGTTTCCCCCCATCTTTTATCTTCTAAATTAAGCTGTAGGATTGTTGGATTGGATTGGATTTTGTAATTTAATCTAATCTAACATTTTTTTAAAAAAAAAGAATAAGTAGTATACCACAAATTCTATCAAATTGTTGGTTTGATATGTTCAGAAGTCTGATTTGTTAATCTTAAGAAAAAATTGGGATTGAGAAGCTAATGAAATTAGATTAGCGCTTCAATCCCATTAATTCAGCATGGATATCAAACACGTCCCCAACGAAAGCACCGGACAAAAGCTTGACTTTGGAATGGAGGGAAATGGGCTCAAGAGGAAGCCCTTCTCCGACCTAGCGAACGCACAAGTCCTCCGAGCGGAAATCCTCTCCGCCTTCGAACCTCGATGTGGTCTCCGTTCGATCCAGCTCCGGCATCGGATCCAGCACCCCTGAAAAGGCCGGAGCCGGAGGTGTTGATGCTGGATCATCAGATTCCTCTATTGTTATGAGATCTCTTTTAGAAGAAGCAATAATCATCCCCTTCTGCCTCCTCTTTCTCCCCTTTTATCCCCTTCTTTTTTTTTTCTTTTTTATTTTATTCCAGAAGTCCACGTGTTGGAGAAGTGTTTATCTTTTATCTTTCTTGCTACGTGGTGATTCGGTGATAATTAATAATAAGGATACTAAGAAACTTATTTACGAAGGTTTTTAATCCTAGAGGTCCACGTGTTAGATAAGTGTTCATCTTTTATCTTTCTTGCTACGTGGTCATTCGGTGATAATTAATAATAAGGATATTAAGAAACTTATTCACGAAGATAAGGATTTTCATGATGACCTTGATTATCCCGAGAGAATGTCAGGGTTAGTGGGGAAGTCAAAGTCAGAGAAAAGGTATCTGGCTCAAAAATAGAGGTTCAGTGTCCCTTTTTTCTTGGATAAACGGCGGTGTTTCAGTGCTTGTCTTGTTCGTATCATTTAAGGCATTATGATGTTTAGCATTTCTTGATTTGAAGGCCCTTCAGGACTGGTGGCCGCCCAGGTCTGGGGGCCGTCCAGACTCAGGGGGCCGTCCAGGACTGGCGGCCGCCCAGGACTGGGGGCCGTCCAGACTCAGGGGGCCGTCCAGGACTGGCGGCCGCCCAGGATTGGGGGCCGCCCATGACTGGTGGCCGTCCAGGGCTAGTGGCCGCCCAGGCTCTGGGGGCCGCCTAGGACTGGAGGCCGCCCAAACTCTGGGGGCCACCCAGGTCTGGGGGCCGCCCAGGCTCTGGGGGCCGCCCAGGATTGGAGGCCGCCCAGACTCTGGGGGCCGCCCAGGGCTGGGGGCCGCCCAGGACTGGGGGCCGCCCAGGGCTGGGGGCCGTCCAGGGCTAGTGGCCGCCCAGGTTCTGGGGGCCGCCTAGGACTGGAGGCCGCCTAGACTTTGGGGGCCGCCCAGGTCTGGGGGCCGCCCAGGACTGGAGGCCGCCCAGACTCTGGGGGCCGCCCAGGACTGGGGGCCACCCAGGGCTGGGGGCCGTCCAGGGCTAGTGGCCGCCCAGGCTCTGGGGGCCACCTAGGACTGGAGGCCGCCCAGACTCTGGGGGCCGCCCAGGTCTGGGGCCGCCCAGGCTCTGGAGGCCGCCCAGGACTGGAGACCGCCCAGACTCTGGGGGCCGCCCAGGACTGGGGGCCGCCCAGGGCTGGGGGCCGTCCAGGGCTAGTGGCCGCCCAGGCTCTGGGGGCTGCCCAGGACTGGAGGCCGCCCAGACTCTGGGGGCCGCCCAGGACTGGGGGCCGCCCAGGGCTGGGGGCCGTCCAGGGCTAGAGGCCGCCCAGACTCTGGGGGCCACCCAGGACTGGAGGCCGCCCAGACTCTGGGGGCCGCCCAGGGCTGGGGGCTGCCCAGACTCTGGGGGCCGCCCAGGGCTGGGGGCCGTCCAGGGCTAGAGGCCGCCCAGGACTGGAGGCCGCCCAGACTCTGGGGGCCGCCCAGGGCTGGGGGCCGCCCAGACTCTAGAGACTACATATTATTATTCTTTTGACTGTTTCATTTATTATCCATATCATATGCTCCCTCGCCCATCTTCCTTGTATTAAAGTGTGTTGCGCACGTGTAAGGGAGAAGGGCGAAAAATTCGAATTTCAAAAATGTCTAGTACGTGATAAGCGACTTTTTAAAAAAGGAGGGGAGGCGCGTACCTCTAAGAGGATAGCGTCTTTTCGCTTGTCCGGCTCCACTGATGGACCACCACGTGCCTCTGCGGTGCTCGAGGCGTTGTTCCTGATATTTATAAAATAAGGGAGAGCTATCCCTTTCCCTTAGTCTTTAACCTCATATACCTTCTTGTGCTTTTATCTCTTCAAGTCCAGGTCAGTCGATTTCTTCTTCTCTCCTTCCTCTATTTATGGATTCCTTCGTAGATAGGAAGGGTAAGGGCCCCATGGTAGAGCCCTCCCGGGAGGAGATTCTCCAAGCACGTCGACAGGCTCCGGGAGGGATAGTCATCCGTGGGGACCAACCCGCTGCCCGGTCCATACAGCCTGTGTCTAGGAGGTTGCCTCAGTCCCCTAGGGTTTCCTCTTCGTCTACTAGTCGTGAGGCGGGACCTCCCGCGGTTGTTTCTAAACTGGCTAAACCGGCGGACGTCGCCTCTATTATATCTTCACAGGATCTTAGGAACCTTAGGGCTCAGTTTGGAATCCCTGATAATATCCGGCTTTCCGTTCCCCTTCCCGAAGATAGGGTCACCCTAGCGCGACCAGGCAAGGTCGCTTTATATGAGAGTTTTTTAAGGGGGGTCTACGACTGTCCTTACATCCTTTCTTTGTAAACCTATTGAATCGATATCGCCTTATCCCTGCACAGCTCACTCCTAATTCCATTCGCATTATATTTTCATTTCTAGTGCTTTGTTCCTTTCATGGGGCTTCCGCTCGACTTTCTTTATTTAGAGCGCTATATAGGATTCGAAACCCAGTAAGGGATGGGTGGTGGAGTTTTGCATCGAGGCCTAAGAGGGTTCTTAGGCTTAATCTCCCTTCTAAAATTAAAGGGTGAAAATCTAGGTTTTTCTATGCACATCTGGAGGGGTTGGGCATAGATTGGGGTATCCCGGATACCAGCTCTAACCAAAATGCGAGTGTTGACGAGAGAGACCGTGAGTTTTTCAACACTCTAATCTCTACCATCATACCCTCCAGTAGAGAATTGCTATCGGAGGATAATCTCCGGGAGATTGCGTCCGTGCTGGTGTCGCTGGCTGCAGCGCCCGGTGAGCCTCAAAGAATTCATCTCTCCCCTCTCCTTCTCTTTATATTCTTAGCTAATATATTTGGTGCCTTTTTTTTTGCTAATCCCATGTTCACTACTTTGCAGCAATGAAGTTTTCTCGAGAGTTTCTGGTATCAAATCTTCGAAAGAGAGAGAGAGGGAGCGTGGCGCAGCAGGAAACGAGCCTAAAAAGCTCCGTCAGCCAGGATCGGATGGTCAGGCTCAGCCTCCGGCAGCGATTCCTGAAGCAACATTGATAGAAGATAGCGAAGGAGAGGTAAGCCCTCCAACGGGGATCCCGGTAGGAGATCCTACCGAGAGGGAACTTCCGAAGGTCACTCTGTCCCCTCATAAAGACGCTGGGGGATCTGTAGAGGGTGCGGAAGCAGTCGAAGTCGGTTTGCCAGGTCCTTCGTTGTCAAAGGAAGCGGACGCCCCTGCTCCCGCTTCCTCGGATGCTTTAGGGAATCCATCTCCGCCTCCTCCACCGCCTAATCAGGGTGCTGGGTACAAGAGTTGTCTGTCGGAGACAATTCTTAAACTTGCGATTCTACCTAGATTCCAGGACAAAATGAGGAGGTAACACAAGAAGAGTCCTTTGATACCATGTTCACAGCTGCGCTTCAGGTAAGGTTTTGACCTTTTCCTCTATGTGATTATCGAATTCAGGTATCTAATGAACGTATTTTGCAGATGTCGAATGGCCTTTTTGTACTGCGCGAGGACTTAAATAGGGCCAAGTCTTGGAGTGCGAGCTTGGAGAAAGAACTGGTAGAGACGAGGGCCCGAGAATCAAAAGCATTACTCGATCTTCAGGTTATTCGGGAAGATTATCGGTCCTGGCGGGGGAAGGTGAAATGGAGTTGCAGAATTTAGATGCCCAATTGTCCGAGGTTCGGGCGAAGTTGTTGCCAACGGAAGAGAGGTTAAAAGAGACTACTCTTAGGCTAGAACACACTGAGAATCGAGCTGATAACGCAGAAGCTATGGCTCGTGATGCTACAGAGAAGTTGGTTCTAGCCGAGAAAGATGCCAAAAATTCTCTCGATAAAGTTGCGGCGGTGGTGAAGGAGGCCCAGGAAAAGATAGCTGTGGCTGAAGCCAAAGCTCTAGAGAGGGTGGCCGCGGCTGAAGCCGAAGCTCAGAAGAAGGTGGCCATAGCCGAAGTCAAGGTTAGGGATGCTATTAAGGAGTACAAGGGTTCCCCGGATTTCGAATCAGAGTTTCAGGAGGCTGCCCTAGATGCTTTTGCTCAAGGCTTTGAGATGTGTAAACGGAGGCTAGCGCGACACTTCAACTTAAAGAACCTTGAATGCTTTCGACCTGTGGACGACGAAGATATTCCTGATGTAGAGGTCGAAGACGTGACGGTGGACAAGGATCCTGCTGCAGAAGTGCCTCTCCCTGAGGAGCTGGCCTCCGATTCTAATATAGAAAAGGATCATGCAGGGAATTGATTGAAGATGCCCAGATTTATTTTGACTTTTGTTTTTCTATTCTTGACTTGGTCTTTTTAAAGGACCTCTTTTTGTAACGAGCATCCGCTCTTTGAAAAGACTTTATAAAGTTTTTCTAACAGATTAGCTTTCAATGAGCGGATACTACACTTTATTCATTTGGTATTACCTAGTATTTTATCTACTCACGGCTTACGAAATCCATCCACGAACCGGCAGGAAATCATAGCCTTCAGGTCGTTTTCTGGCATGTTGTATTAAGACGTAAGTCCTAAAATGCTGATAAGGCAGCTTAGGGACCCCCGTAGGGAAGTTAATCCTGGGTTCCAGGAAGAATGAAGCTTTTGGGATCGTGGGGCCATTTAGTGTTTATCGTGGTTCAGGGCTGCTCGGGTTGAATCTCCTCAGGGGCGAATCATGCCGGCCCGGGGGTATCCTTTTGGACTGTAGGGCCGCCGAGTTGCCCATCGTGGTTCGGGGCCGCTTGAGTCACGGACTTGAACCTCCTCAAGGGCAAGTCATGCCGTCCTGGGGGTGTCCTTTGGACTATAGGGCCGCCGAGCTGCCCATTGTGGTTCGGGGCCGCTTGAGTCACGGACTTGAACCTCCTCAGGGGCAAGTCATGCCGGTCTGGGGGCGTCCTTTTGACTGTAGGGCCGCCGAGTTGCCCATCGTGGTTCGGGGCCGCTTGAGTCACGGACTTGAACCTCCTCAGGGGCAAGTCATGCCGGCCTGGGGGTGTCCTTTGGACTGTAGGGCCGCCGAGCTGCCCATTGTGGTTCGGGGCCGCTTGAGTCACGGACTTGAAGGATTATTCAAAAATATGTGTTCAAAGGTGCAGGCTCATTTAATATTTGGGTAAATACATTACATTACTGATAATATGGTGGAGATTGTCTGCATTCCACGTTCGGGGATTAGTTGTCCGTTCAGGTCTTCAAGCTGGTATGCTCCACGGTGAAGAACTTCCCTTATCCGATAAGGCCCTTCCCAATTCGGAGATAATTTTTCCCCTTCTGTTGGTTTGGATATCGAAGCTTTCCTTAGAACTAGATCTCTCTGACGGAAACTCTTCGGGCGGACATGGGTGTTATAATACCTTGCTACCTGCTGTTGGTATGCCACAATCTTGATTCGAGCCCGATCTCTTGCTTCATCAATGAGGTCAAGATTGGCCCTTAAATTGGGGAGGTTGTCCGCTTCGTTATATGCTTCCACTCGGCCACTTGGTAAGCCAACTTCGATGGGAATAACAGCTTCAGAACCAAAAACCAGGCTGAACGGCGTTTCTCCTGTCGGTGTTCGGGGTGTTGTATGGTATGCCCAGAGTACACTTGGGAGCTCTTCTACCCACCTTCCTTTGGACGTATCCAATCTGGTCCTTAGCCCCCGCAATATCATGCGATTTGTAACCTCGGCCTCTCCATTAGATTGTGGATGGCCGACGGAGGTGAATCTTTGCAGGATGCCGAGATCAGTGCAGAAAGTCGGAAGACATTGTTGTCAAACTATCGGCCATTGTCAGTGATGAGGGTGTGTGGTATACCATATCGACAAATAATGTCTTTCCAGAAAAAGGTTTTAACCTTAGCTTCAGTAATTTTGGCGAGTGCTTCAGCTTCAACCCATTTAGTAAAATAATCGACGGCTACTAGCAGGAATTTACGCTGTCCTGATGCTGGGGGAAAGGGCCGAGGATGTCCATGCCCCACTGGGCGAAGGGCCAAGGAGCAGAAAGGGAACTTAGTTGAGAAGATGGTTGCCACTGAATGTAGGCGTACCATTGGCATCGATCACATCTTTTCACTAGTTCGGTTGCATCTTCTTGCATAGTGAGCCAGTAATATCCTTGTCGGAGGGCCTTGCGTGCTAAAGATCGGCCTCCGGAATGATTCCCGCAGATGCCCTCATGAATTTCTCTAAGGATGTAATCCGCATCCACCGAATTAACACACTTAAGGAGGGGTTGAGAGAAAGATTTCCTGTAAAGTTGGCCTTCTAGTAGCACAAATTTAGAAGCTCTCCGCTTAAGCAGCTTAGCTTCTTCACGGCCAACCGGGAGAACGCCGTCTTTCAGATATCGGATATAAGATTCCATCCAGGTTTCTTCTTGGATAATGGGCAAAGCTTCTTCGACAACTTCAATGCTAGGTGTCTCCAGATATTCAATGTAGGTTTTGCCCATGGCACTATCGGCCGAGGTAGCTAGTCGGGCTAGCATATCGGCTTTGGCATTTTCACCTCTGGGTATATAACTGATGGTGAAGTGATCCAATAGAGGAATTAATAGTCTGACCTTGTTCAGATATTGGAACATTGTAGGGTCCCGAGCTTCATATTCCCCTGCCACTTGGGCGAAATAAGCTGTGAGTCAGTGAAAACCCGGAGACTCTTGATCCCCATCCCGTGCGCTAGTTTGATTCCAGTCAGTAAAGCCTCATATTCAGCTTGATTATTAGTGGCTTCAAAGAGGAAACGAAGAGCATACTCTAGTACTGCGCCTTCTGGGCTAGAAAGAATGAGGCCAGCTCTGCTACCCTGTGAGTTAGAGGCTCCATCGACGTGGAGGACCCATGCCTCATGATCTTCCTCCTCCGGATCTAAAAGGATCCGGGGGGTTTCTTCTTGATATGGCTCAGATCAGGTGCATTCTACTAGGAAATCAGCCAAGACCTGGGATTTCAAAGATGCTCTGGGTTGAAATGATAAGTCGAATTCCCCCAGTTTGATGGCCCACTTGGCTAACCGGCCAGAAGTGTCGGGCCGTGATAAAATAGCTCTGAGAGGTTGATCAGTGAGGACGACTATGGGATGGGCTTGGAAATAGGGTCTGAGTCGCCGAGCGGAAACGAACAAAGCGAAGATGACCTTCTCCGCTTTAGAATATCTCTCTTCCGCACCATGAAGTACTTTGCTGGTATAATACATAGGTCGTTGAACGGCGTGGTCGCCGACACGTACCAAAACGGAACTAACGGCTTCCGAAGAAGCCGCCAGATAAAGGAAGAGCTTCTCTCCATCCTCCGGCTTGGATAATAGAGGCGGTGTGGATAAGAACTCCTTAAGTTCTTCAAAAGCTTGTTGATAATCATCTGTCCACTCGAAGCCATCTGCTTTACGCAAGACCTTGAAGAAAGGTAAACATCTTTCAGCTGATCTGGACAGAAATCGGCTTAATGCTGCTATCCTCCCGGTGAGTTGCTACACCTCCTTCTTACATATAGGCCGTCTCATGTTGAGAATGGCTTGAATTTTCTCTGGGTTTGCCTCAATCCCTCGGTGGGTAACTAAGAAACCCAAGAATTTCCCTGCCGTAACTCCGAATGCACATTTGCGGGGGTTGAGCTTTATTCTATGGAGTCGGAGGTTGTGGAAAGTTTCTTGCAGGTCGGCGACATGATCAGTGGCACAGGTGCTCTTTGTCAACATATCATCTACATATACCTCCATGTTTCGGCCGAGCTGGTTTTGAAAACTTTGTTCATCAGTCTCTGATAGGTAGCTCCTGCGTTCTTCAACCCGAAGGGCATTACTTTATAACAATAAACGCCCTTCTCGGTGATAAAAGAAGTATGCTCTTCATCTGAGGGGTCCAGTTTTATCTGATTATACCCTGAGAAGGCATCCATGAAACTAAGAAGTTCATGACCGAAAGTCGAATCTACTAACTGATCGATCCGGGGTAATGGAAAACTGTCCTTAGGACAAGCTTTATTTAAATCTGTGTAGTCGATGCATATCCTCCATCCTCCGCTGGCTTTCCGGACCATAACCACATTGGCTAGCCAATCAGGATATCGGGCTTCTCGAATATGACCGGCCATGAGCAGTTTGTCAACTTCTTCGTCAATGACCTTATGCCGCTCAGGAGCAAAACTCCTTTTCTTCTGGCGGACAGGGCGGCAGCTTGGATTAATATTAAGCTGATGAGTAATTACCTCCGGAGGAATTCCGACCATATCCGTTATTTTCCAGGCGAAGACATCCGCATTCATTGATAAGAAGGCTAAGAGTTGATCCCGGACATCAGGGAGAAGGAGCTCACCGATCCGCACGATTTTAGTGGGATCATCTCCCAGAGGGTAAGATATCAGAAGCTCCGCTGGCTCTCCTCTCCGCTCAACCACCCTGGGGTCAAATGACTCGGCAACCGGAGGAATATCAGCCATCTGGGGACTAGGGGCTAAATGATAGCAAGGTCTGACCGAGTCTACCTCTCCGTGCATCACACCGACTCCTTGCTTGGTAGGGAACTGCACCAATAAGCGCTTAGTAGATATGATTGCATCTAATGTATTCAAGCCGGGACGGCCAAGAATGGCGTTGTAAGCCAGGGGGACCCGAACTATTAGAAAATCCATCATAATCGTGCTTTGACACGGCAGCGATCCTGCCGTAGCCGGCAGAGTAATCTCGCCCTCCACCCGGATGGAGTCTCCAGTGAAACCAACTAGAGGGACGGCTACAGGCCGAAGAGAATCCAGAGATAGACTCATCCGAAGAAATGCATCATAAGTAAGGACATTAGCGGAGCTTCCACTGTCTATTAAGATTCTTTTTACAGGATGTCTAGCGATCGTCATTGAAACGACGACGCTATCATCTTTTACAATATTACTCCCTGCTATAATTCCCTCAGGGGGGATTACATCATCTAATCCTTCGACTCCCCTTGGTCTCTTGGAAGATGAGGCTTTTCCGTGGGAAATCATGCCCACCATCTTTTCTGTTGGGGTGTTATCGATACTGGCTTGAGCAGGAGGAGGTCCCATTAAAGCTGTCATGGGAGGAGCTTCTTTTTTCTGTATATATTGCCCTAGATATCCTCTCTGAATCAGCTCCTCGATGGCCTGCTTCAAGTTCCGGCATTCTTCAGTATCGTGGCCATAATCCCTGTGGAAACGGCAGTAGCGACTTCTGTCGCGGACAGTGCCCTTCTTCAACGGGGGCGGACGCCGCAAATAAGGCTCGTTTTCAATCTCCATGAGGATGTGACTCCGAGGGGCTAAGAGAGGTGTAAGATGGTCCTCCCTGGGAGTCTGGTTCTTGCGGCGGTCAATCGGCCGGTGCAAGAGCTCAGGCTTCTTGGAGGGAGGTCCGATCAACTCTGGGCGAGCGGGTCTTTTGCTAGCCCTTCCTTGCGCACCTCTCCTAGATAAATCAGCTTCGTCGGCGCGGATGTACTTCTGCGCGTGGCTCAGAAGATCAGCATAAGAAGAAGGAGGTCTTTTGTCCAGAGAATAAGTAAAACGGGAGGATCGGAGCCCCCGTTTTAGAGCCAAAGTGGCCACGGCGTCCTCAAGATGATAAACCTCCAGGGCCGCTTCTTTGAAACGGGTTATAAAATCTTTCAAAGATTCTCCCTCCTGTTGCTGCACAGAGAATAAGCTGTCTGCCACTCGAAGGATTTTACGACAGGCGTCGAAGTGAGCCAGAAAGGATCTCTCCAATTGTCGAAAAGAGTCGATGCTTCGTGAGGGCAGACGAGAATACCAAACACGGGCCGCTTTACGGAGGGTGGCTGGGAAGGCAATACATAAGAGGGCGTCTGTTGCTCCTTGAACTTGCATGATAGCTTTATAGCTTTCCAGATGATCTAGGGGATCAGTGGTGCCGTCATAGGGGTCAAGTTGAGAAAATCGAAACCTCCTTGGAATGGGCTCTTCCATAATCCACCGAGTGAGAGGAGGGCGGGTGTCGTAATCCGACCCCGGCTGACTATTAATTCTCTGACTGAGCTCTTCTAGCCGACGGTCTTGCTCTTCAAGACGCTTTTCCATTCTATCGGTCATGCCTCCTCCGGCTGGTTCAGGAGAACTGGAAGGAGCTCGATGGCGCCATCGGCGATGCTCTGTATAAGGTTCCTTCCCCCGTCGTCGTCCGGCAGGCGGACTGCTAGGGGAATGGGACAAGGAGCGCGAGCCGTCGCGGAGACTTTGGGATTGCCGTTTTCCTGGAGAATAAGGGCGGAGAGGCTTTGTCGGAGGGGATCTTCCTCGAGCTGATTGTCGGCTAACAGGAGTAGCCGACCTAGGCGATAGAGGTTGCTCGAGCCGTTGTGGGATTCCTCGAGAGTGTCGTTCTTGCAACTGTTGAACCATCCCCACAAGAGTCTGGACCTACTGGGTGAGGATCAGTAGTGGGTCTTGAGGAATAGCCGGAGTCGGCAGTGGTGAAGAAGGAGCCGGAGGGTTCGATTTCACCGGCTGAGAAGGGCCAAGAGTTGTAAAATCATCATTGGGAGGCGAAAGATGCCCCCCAGACCAATCAGTGGGATCTTCTTCCAGAGATCTGGAGCTCATCTTCGTGGAATCGTAGAACAGGCGTATCTCACTGCTCCGACGACAATCGATCCCCTTCCTGGCGCGCCAATCTGTTGATGCTGGATCACCAGATTCCTCTATTGTTATGAGATCTCTTTTAGAAGAAGCAATAATCATCCCCTTCTGCCTCCTCTTTCTCCCCTTTTATCCCCTTCTTTTTTTTCTTTTTTTTTTTTTTTATTCCAGAAGTCCACGTGTTGGAGAAGTGTTTATCTTTTATCTTTCTTGCTACGTGGTGATTCAGTGATAATTAATAATAAGGATATTAAGAAACTTATTTACGAAGGTTTTTAATCCTAGAGGTCCACGTGTTAGATAAGTGTTCATCTTTTATCTTTCTTGCTACGTGGTCATTCGGTGATAATTAATAATAAGGATATTAAGAAACTTATTCACGAAGATAAGGATTTTCATGATGACCTTGATTATCCCGAGGGAATGTCAGGGTTAGTGGGGAAGTCAGAGTCAGAGAAAAGGTATCTGGCTCAAAATAGAGGTTCAGTGTCCCTTTTTTCCTGGATAAACGGCGGTGTTTCAGTGCTTGTCTTGTTCGTATCATTTAAGGCGTTATGATGTTTAGCATTTCTTGATTTGAGGGCCCTTCAGGACTGGTGGCCGCCCAGAACTGGGGGCCGCCCAGGTCTGGGGGCCGTCCAGACTCAGGGGGCCGTCCAGGACTGGCGGCCGCCCAGGACTGGGGGCCGTCCAGACTCAGGGGGCCATCCAGGACTGGCGGCCGCCCAGGATTGGGGGCCGCCCAGGACTGGTGGCCGTCTAGGGCTAGTGGCCGCCCAGGCTCTAGGAGCCGCCTAGGACTGGAGGCCGCCCAGACTCTGAGGGCCGCCCAGGTCTGGGGGCCGCCCAGGACTGGAGGCCGCCCAGACTCTGGGGGCCGCCCAGGACTGGGGGCTGCCCAGGGCTGGGGGCCGTCCAGGGCTAGTGGCCGCCCAGGTTCTGGGGGCCGCTTAGGACTGGAGGCCACCCAGACTCTGGGGGCCGCCCAGGTCTGGGGGTCGCCCAGGACTGGAGGCCGTCCAGACTCTGGGGGCCGCCCAGGACTGGGGGCCGTCCAGGGCTAGTGGCCGCCCAGGCTCTGGGGGCCACCTAGGACTGGGGGCCGCCCAGGTCTGGGGGCCACCCAGGCTCTGGGGGCCGCCCAAGACTGGAGACCGCCTAGACTCTGGGGGCCGCCCAGGACTGGGGGCCGCCCAGGGCTGGGGGCCGTCCAGAGCTAGTGGCCGCTCAGGCTCTGTGGGCCGCCCAGGACTGGAGGCCGCCCAGACTCTGGGGGCCGCCCAGGACTGGGGGCCGCCCAGGGCTAGAGGCCGCCCAGACTCTGGGGGCCGCCCAGGACTGGAGGCCGCCCAGACTCTGGGGGCCGTCCAGGGCTGGGGGCCGTCCAGGGCTAGAGGCCGCCCAAACTCTGGGGGCCGCCCAGGACTGGAGGCCGCCCAGACTCTAGGGGCCGCCCAGGGCTGGAGACCGCCCAGACTCTAGAGACTACATATTATTATTCTTTTGACTGTTCCATTTATTATCCATATCAGGAGGTGTCCCCAAATCCAACCCCCGAGTTAATGGGATATCCGTGGATGCTGGTATAATTCCCTTGTTCTTTACTGTTTCCAGTTAATTAGTCGATATCTTTGAGCTTGGAAGCTCGAGAGTAGGGTTCTTTGTATTTAGAATGACCTGCTGAGGATTATTTACATTGTGAGTACCTCTCTTTGGAGCACCGAATTTGGTATGGAATTCTTTGCCGTGGAAGCTAGGTTTTAAGGGAGATGAATGAATTTCTACGACTGGTCTCGATGAGTCCTCGGTCCCGGGAAGAAGGGAAGTTTTTCTGTGTTGAGATTCGATGGTGGAAATTGTCCATCAGTTGCTGTTAATTCGAACATAAGGGAGACGGGAAAAGAAAAGATCAATTCCTGTCTAGCAAGAACTCATGTTTATGGTTGTTTTATGATCATAAGAGGCGAAGTATTTTTCTCGGTATGGTTCTTTAGGTTGTGATTTCTTCCATGAGTTTGGTTCAACTATAAATTTTTCGATGATACTTAAGATGATAATTCCTGTTGTTTAGATGTAAAAGTTTCGTACCTGTCAGTTATATAATATGGCGATCTGTTATAATATCTTCTCAAGTTTGATGCATATACATGTAACAAAGTTAGTGTTTGATGCCATCTGCATGTAGCCTGGGCACTTGCTCTCTAAGATTATATGGATAAGCCTGCAGAAACTACTTTCATTGCCCAGTCCTGGTGTCATAAAAAAATTCTTCTGAGCAAAGTTGTCATTTAAGGATTTCAAATGATAGATTTTATTATCAAGTTCAGTGTAATCTGTCACTTAATTCCTTCATGATTTTGGTTCACTTGAACATTGGGCTTTTGCAGTTGGAAATGCTATTAGTCATCACAAAACTGATCATTCTACAGTTTGTATGCTATGGAATTTTGAAACAAGAAATGAGAAAGGAAAGACCATTGCAGCCGGAGAGACATTTAGTTTCTCTCAGGTGGAGAGAACTAAAAGTATGAGATAGGTGCATTATTTGTTGCTTAATGAGTTGCTATTTTTGGCCTTAATAAATGGTTGCTCAATAAGTTGGCAAAAGTATTTGTTAAGTTCGCTGACATCTTTCAGTACCATTTCTGGCCTCTTCTTTTGAGCATTTTAGCTTTCATGACCTGGGTTTTTTTCAGTTTTTCATATGCCATAATAGTTCCATATTTTTTGTTTTCCTTTTTGTTTTTCCTTGCTCGCTATACATACTTTGTGAAAATTATCTAGTATAATACACAGAAGTTTTGAAACAATTTGTATCATTTTAGTTGATTTACATTTGTGATTTCAGGGGTTCATTTCTTCCTTGTAGGAGTAAATTGAAGATGGACAGACATCAGCCTTACAGACATCCAGTTCCACATCATAAAATCAGAAAGGTTACTTCTTGTTTAAACTCCTACTTTTGTGTACTTTATATTTATAATATTTAATTGGATTCAAGTTTGCAGTAAACAAGCATTACTAAGATGCTGATGTTGTTTTAGAGAGCAAGATGCTTGATGTTCTTACTTTTGCCAAGATCAGCCATTTTGTTTTATGCAAATCATGATCTCATCCATCAAAACTATTGTAGCTTGATTTGAAGCAACTTGAATTGACTGTAGAACTCATCAGTTTTTGGCTTCGCTGTTGTATTCATTTATGTGGGTTGCCTTAGACAAGCCATTCTTTCCGTTTACCTCATTGCATACCCCCATCCCCTCCTGACCCTTTGATTGTGTTCTGTTCTAAAAAGCTTGAAAATAGATATTAGTTATTTTGATTCCAAAATGTTCTTAAAAGAACAAACGGAACAACTTTTGAAGGGGAAAAAAGAACTTTTTTCAGATATTATATATGATCCATTTGTAGTTAAGGATGATGCACATATGCAAGTTATTTATGTAGAGACAGGAAACAGCCGGAAAATCTTTAACATGCCAAATATGACAGGACATGTTTTGGAGAACCCAGAGGGGCATGGCTATTGGACACCTGAAGAACCTAACTAGAGCTACCTTTTTGTTTCCTTATAGTTTTCTTGTGATTGTCTGGTGAATTTTGTATCACATAAGTTTATTTTTAGGTTCTAAGCTTCTGTGAAAATACATTTTCATGGAATAAATTCATCCATTTGACTCTGCTGAAGTTATATATGAGCTTTCAAGGCAATTGACGAGTTTCATTTCTTCAGAATCATTTTTGAAATTGGAAGTCTTATATTTTAGATTTTGTTAGTGCATATGATTTATATTTATAAACAAATAACCAGGGCAAGCATTAGTGAGATGTATGTCATGCACTGCAGTATTTGTTTCATCTTCAATTAATGAGATACGCTCTTTTTATGTTGCTGAAACAGCCTTGCTGATTTAGTATCTTGTATGGTGTCAACTGAATGTGTTTTCATTTGCATATTTAAGGTACCACGTTTTAACTTATTTTTGTCTTAAACATCGATATATTTTCATTTTTAGAATTAGTGATATCAAGATACTAATGTGCATATAGCTTTCTCCCATCAAATTATGGTTATTTTACATGGATCATGTTATACCAGTTACAGCCAAGTTCTTTGATTTTGAAAGTAACTTCAGATCATTTTTCATGACCTCAACCAATGTAACATTCACCACCTCCCTCATTTCTGGCAATTCAACCTGTATACTTGGATTTCTGCATTAAGGATGTAGGATAAAGAAACTACTAAGATAGATTTTCTTCATATTACGGCAAATTATAAATGTTTAAACTTTAAAAGTTGCCAAAGCTTGAAAAATTAAGTCATGATGAAGCATCCCATTAAGATAGCAAAAGGTGTCAGGTGAATGAAGCATATGATGGTCTTGTAGCTACCCATGCTTATTCTTGCATTTCTGGATTATGTAGGATAAAGAAGCTTCTAAGATGGATTTTCATCATATTATGGCTTGTTATAAATATTTAAGTTTTAAAAGTTGCCAAAGCTTGATAATTAAGCCATGATGAAGCATCCCATTAAGATAACAAAAAGTGTCAGGTGAACGAAGCATATGATGGTCTTGTAGCCACCCATGATACAGTTTTGCATGGTAATTGATATTGCACCATACTTCTGAAACTAAATTGGATTTTTTTTTCTATTGTGGTTAAGAAACCAAATTAACAGGTCATGCTGTACTTTTGTCTATTGAATTGCCACTGTCATTTTGGTGCATCTATTTGTATTCTAGTTTCTATTTGCAACTTGTGTTGATCAATCAGTCTGGAGGGGCTTGACTGAAACATGCTTGGTCATGCATGATATTTGCATTTTATTTCTTCTTACAGTTTGTTTGGGAAACTGCTTCGGAGAAGATCTGCAGCAGAACCTGCTTACCTCACTGTTTATGCTGATTCTCTCTAGCTTGCAATGTTGTCTCAGAAATTGCAGAAGATGTATTTGCCAAGTAAAGATCTACTGGTTCTGGCCATCGCTCTTCTAATACTAATGTCTTTCATCCATTCTGGTGCTGATAGATGAAATATGGAGGATGGTTTGGTTGGAGTCTACACTACATATTTTTCTGACATATATACCACATTTATGGAGGATGGTTTGGTTGGAGTCTACACAATATATTTTTCTGATACATATACCACATTTAAGTAATTATTTTCCCCTGGTAAATCCACAGAACGAGATCACAGATTAGCTGAGGATGAGGATATTGGTGAGCCTATACTGCCTCACGATTTTATTGAGAAAGAGAGCGCCAACTTGGCAGAAATATATGAATTGGAACTGCCCGAGAAAGTAGTCTCGGAGAGTGAACTGGAGAAGCCAAGCCGATCCAGTTACTGATTTCTAGAGTAGGCACTAGAGTCTAGCAACCTGCATTGTGTGTACAGTAATGGGTCTGCCACATAGAAGCATATAGGAATTTTAGCAGCAGGCATGGCTACTACAATGTCAATCCAGCCGTGGCTTACATATATATTGATTTATTTGTCTTGACTGAGATTTCTTGACATGGATTACATTGAAAGAAGCAAGCCAGCAAGCAAATCTAATGCCTTTTCTTCATCATTTTCTTTTTTTTTCCTCCTCCTTTCATCAAGCCAGCAAGCAAATCTAATGCCTTTTCTTCATCATTTTTTTTTTTCTCCTTTCATCATTTCTTTTTTTACTTCCTGATAATGCTACTCAATTGTGTTATGTTAGTCCTCCAAGGTAATGACTATTTAGGATTTTCCCATAGCTCAGCATTGATTGGATCATGTTGCTCTGATGCGCTTTATAGGAATTAGGAAACAATAAGCATTGCATGTCATGAGTACTTCCCATTGCAAGCTTTTCTACTCTCAAACAGTCAAACTAACCCCGACCAATTTGAAACACATTCCATCATGATTTTGCCGCAAAACTTGAAAAAGATGATACTCTGGTGACTAACAGAGACTAAATAGACTATAACAGTAGCCAACAACACATTGATCCGAGCATTATGTTACAAAGGGAGATCACTGAGGTGAGGAATTGCGTGAAGCATGGCCAGAACATCATATTATTTCATTATTTCTCCAATTTATGCAACCCTTTGAAATGCCCGATGGTGGTGGATGCCACACCAGTAGGTAAGATTGCTGGAAGAATTCCATCATCAGAAACCTTTGTGCCAACTACCAAATGTTTCTTATTGGCAGCCATTGCGCCAATATATGCAATCTCTGAACCCCAACAGGAAAAGCCATCTTTCAAAAAGGAAGTGTGGTATTCGAATAGGAGAACAAAACTAACATAAATAACCAATATTTAAATCCAATATTTCTACCACAACTACAATCGATGGGAGACACACACACTGACAATTTTCAGGAGGACTAAACCAACAAGCAACCACTAAAAATAAAAAAACCAAAGCAGAAGAAACGGCCGCCTCAGATGGAGATGTATCTCTTGATCGTCTGCTTGCCTACGACGGCGAGCCCTGCTGCCAGCCCTCCGATCACCCCGGCGATGGCCGCTGACCTCAGTCCCATCGCGGCCTTGTACAACGCCCCTGTGCTCACCGCTGCGCCCATGGTATTCAGCACCCCCTCGTTCCCCGTGCAGTCGCTGATCCCGCTCTCCAACCCAGAGAAGATGAGGCTCAGGATCCCCATGGAGTTCCCTAGCCGCCACCCGGCCTGGCCGAATGAGTTGAAGACTCGGTTGACCCGGAGCTTTTTGGACTCGCCGGGTTCGGCATTGCGAAGGCCGAGGGCGGAGCCCCGGGCGGCCCCGAGGGCGGCGCCAGCGAGGTACGCGGTCCCGGTGTACAAGCAGAGACTGTGGTTCCAGGTGCGGCTCCGGCGGGCGGCCTCCTCGGTGAAGAGGAGCTCCGGAGAGGTGGGGAGGTCGTATATGAACTAGTGGACGGGCGTGGAGGAAGCGTGCTGGAAGGATTCATAAGGGTTGAAGAAACGGTAGGTCCTCCGGTGCTCGTCGTTAGAGAAAGAGGAGGGCGTGTAAGAGGAGGAATCCGCCATTTGAGAAGGATTTTTGGTTCGATGGAAGCACGAGAGAAGGAAGGAAAAGACAGGAGAGGAAGGAGAAGATGGGGTTCCCTGCCTTCCCTAGTTAGGGTTTAGGTCAGGGTTTTCGGAACTTGGAAGGCGGCTCCTTAGGACTGAAGGTTTGACTAATGCTGTTGTCGTGAATAAAAGTAATATTTAAAATAATGTAATGAAGGTCGGAAGATAGAAAACTCCGAAACATCGTCATCTGATCGTTTTCTGCTTTGTTTTCGCCGATTTTGATGTATATTTTTTTAAAAAACGAATGCATATTGGTTTTTCGTTCTGTTCGACAGGGGAAGCCTCCAGATTGGCAGGATTTCATGGGGATTATAACCCTTCTTCTGATCAACTCGACGATAAGTTTCATCGAGGAGAACAATGCTGGTAACGCCGCGGCAGCCCCTCATGGCCCGCCTCGCTCCGAAAGCCAAGGTTTTTGTGCTCTCTATTTCACTGAATTCCTTTTTTTTAAATTATCACATATATATATATATATATCTTGCCCGTCCTACTTTCTGATGCTCGTCTCCTTGAGGGGGATCCATTGAAAATTGATCAGGTTCCTGCCCTCCTATGACTTGTTTCTAACTTTGGCAGAATCACAGCCTA
The DNA here is from genome assembly GCA_900491605.1 of Calamus simplicifolius. NCBI lineage: Eukaryota > Viridiplantae > Streptophyta > Magnoliopsida > Arecales > Arecaceae > Calamus > Calamus simplicifolius. Next base: position 392,052 of record UESW01004614.1, on the reverse strand, counting down.
GTCATGTGAACTGATTTTGGGCTTTGTGATTTTGTACTTCGATTCATGTTTTATAGTCTGCCCTCACTGGAGAATCTCTGCCGGTTACCAAGGTCCTGGTGATGGCGTATACCCTGGTTCCACATGCAAGCAAGGCGAGATTGAGGCTATCATTATTGCTACAGGTGTTCATACTTTCTTTGGCAAGGCTGCACATCTCGCCGACTTGGCGAACCAAGTTGGTCACTTCCAAAAGGCAAGCTGGGAGTATCTAGTGAATTTTGCCTTTTTCCTGCTATCAGTAAGATACAGTCTTTAATATTGCTTGCCATTTGCCTTACAGGTCTTGACTGCCATCAGGAATTTCTGTATTTGTTCGATTGCGGTGGCAATGTGTGAATGTTTGTTGTGCATGACATATTTTGATTGGAGCCAAGGTATATAATTATGGTAAAACCAATTGAATCAGCAGCATTATGTATATAAAATAAAACATGATTGGAAAAAATGGCTCTGCAGGCTGAAGATTTCCCTAGGTTCTGGAGTAGAATATCTAAATTGCTTTTGAGATTTATATTTTTGAATCAAATCATTGTTTCGTTAAATTGCTTGATTCTAAGGAAGTTGGGGGTCAATTAGAGTTGGGCATCAGGCGGTGCTGTCCATGGGCCAGCATGGCCAGGCACGAACCGGGCCATGCCTGGTACGGTCCGGTACTGCACGCACCCAGCGGTTTCAAGAAATCGGGAGAAATTTGGGATTGTTTATCCTAAAAATTTGATCAGACAACAGGGGAAAGCAAGAGGGGAAGGAATCATGTAGATCAGTTTCATTCCCAGACGTGGCAATCCAGCAAGAAGGCAGCTCGCCACGCGGAATAGTTGGAATGGGAAAGCTAGGAGGCCAAAATTAATGGAAAAATTTATCATAAATGTCAATTTGGATAGAACTAACAAAGAAAGAAAAAAAAAGAGAGATCTTTATTCTTTTTCCTTCTTTCCTCCTCTCTCTCTCTCTCTCTCTATCTGTCTTCAAAGAAGGGGGAAGGGCGGAAGAGAAGGTCGGCCTCTGCCCTCTGGCATGGGGCCTGATGCGACTGCCTCTTTTTCCCCGATTCCCGGCTGTTGGCCGTAAGATGTCCCGCGGGAGGGGTTTAGCCTGGGCGCCGTGGCATGTACCGTGCCTCAGCATGGCTTTGGGCTGTGCTTGGCTTGGCACGGCTTTGGGCCACAGGCCGTGCCGAGCCTAAATTTTTTTTGACCGTGCCAAATGGGCATATTGGGCGGTGCCACACGGCTATAAAAGCTGCCCAGCGGGCTGGACCGTGCCGTGTCAAGTACGGCTCAGTTCCTAACTCTAGGGTCAATGCAGGGAGCCATCACAAAGAGAATGACTGCAATTGAAGAAATGTCTGGCATGGATGTCCTTTGCAGTGACAAAACAGGAACTCGTACTTTGAACAAGCTAACAGTGGACAAGAACCTTGTTGAGGTCAGACTCAAGTATTTGGATATTAAATCCTTTTCAATAACCTTGTTGAGGTCAGACTCACTCGCTTAGGCATATATAACACTCGGTTATATTTGTCAGGTTTTTACAAAAGGTGTAACCCCGGACACTGTAATTTTAATGGCTGCGAGAGCCTCGCGAACTGAGAACCAAGATGCTATAGACACTGCTATAGTTAATATGCTTGCTGACCCAAAGGAGGTAAGTTGGAACATGGAACTTTCACATCCTTTAGCCAATTTCTTTGGCAGCACAGATTCTTATCCACCTTGTCTCTCAGATGTGATTACCTTCTAAAGGCACGGGCTGGTATTCAAGAGGTGCACTTTCTGCCATTTAATCCTACTGACAAAAGGACTGCTTTAACATACATCGATAGTGATGGCAAAATGCACTGTGTCAGCAAAGGTACACCAGAACAGGTGCTATGTTGTTCTCTTCATATTTATGATTATGTTGTTATTGCTATTGTTTTGCAGATATTCCTTTTTAACTTGGTTTGTTGTAACTATGCTGCAGACCTTAAATCTTGCACATAACAAGTCAGAGATAGAGCGTAGGGTCCATGCTGTGATTGACAAATTTGCTGAGCGAGGTCTTCGTTCACTTGTTGTTGCATATCAGGTGAAAAGATTGCTGTCTTGGTTCTATCCTTATTTCTTTTGATTGATGTTACACTTAGGCGGGATGCTCTTTAAATCCAAGCTGTCAGCCATCTCATTTGAGTGGCTGATCGCGACCAAGATAAACCAAGATGCCAGTTCATCTTGGCCTTCATAGAACGTTGGGTATATTTGTAAAGAACTGAGACTAGCAACTAAATTGGGGCATTGATTTCGAAATCCATTAATTGGAAACTTTGTTCAGGAAAGCAAAGAATTTGATTGAAAAATCCTGGCTGATTTGTTTATACTGTATCACCTGATATCCTGGAGTTTATCAGTATATATTGGCTGAGGTATAGGGCCAAGATTTTCCATGCACATATCGGGGGGTGCCTGATACCAACACAAACTGAGATCTTAGCCGAAATGATAACCTTTGCTATATGGCCAGTCACTAACATATTTGTGTACATATGTAGGTACTTGTATGTTCTGTTTATATTCTGCGTATTATTTATTGTGTAGGAAGTTCCGGAAGGAAGGAAAGAGAGTACAGGAAGTCCATGGCAGTTCATTGGCCTCATGCCACTTTTTGATCCCCCAAGACATGACAGTGCAGAAACTATTCGGAGGGCACTCAACCTTGGTGTTAATGTCAAAATGATAACAGGTCAGGTTTCTCTCATTGAAATTCGTATTATCTAAGTCTAATTTGTTGATGTGCAATTTCCATTTGGTGCAAGCCATTATTTTGTTCTGTAAAGCCATCATCAGGGAATTTTGAAGATCTGAAATCCACAATTGAGAGCTTTTTTTGACACAAGGCTTCTTGATCTTGACCATGAGATGATAATAAGTGAAATCAGAATCCCACTTAATGGGTTTCATCTATTCAGGGAATAAGTTCTTCCAAAGCATTTTGTTAGTGGAGCACTAGAAGCCAATGGCTCAAAAGGGATCAAGATGCCTAGGGTTTGTCTCTGAAATCTCTAAATAATAACCTCAAACAAAAAGATTCCTGACTTAATTATAAAAAGTGGAGGAAAGTTACTGGTGTTTAGATAAAATTTTCGGGCAATCTGAATTGTTGATGATATTATAATATGCAAGCAAAACTTTTCTTGTTAAATATATATATGATGAATATGAGCCTGAATTTTGTGGATAAAAAAATTGTTTTGTAATCTGAGAGTTATATTTCTGGGATTCAATATCATTATCCATGAGACATGTCATCTTGGAATATCATACGAGTCTTACCACAGGAGGTTTTCAGTTGTCAAGCAATCATTTAATCAAGACACTTGATTATTGGAGAGATAAGACACTTGATTATGGGAGAGATAATTGGAATAAATAAGCTGGTGAGAATAGGTGGATTTTGAGTTTTGGATCACTTAAAGTCTATGAGTGTCTCTTGAATGTCCTAAAAATAACCTGTAAAAAGCTTCTAGAGTTATAAAAAGGAAAAGCACCGACTTTTAGGTAAAATTTTCATGCAATTTAAATTGTTGATGTTATTGTAGTCTCCAAAATATGAATGGGCAAAACTTTCCTTGTTAAATATATATATTATGCTGTCTATGGGCCGGATTTTTGTGGGAGCAAAAATATTTTGTAATTTTAGTGTTGTATGCTTAGATTAGGGGTCTAAAGTCGAGACAATTTGCTAGTAGTTTGAAATCGATTCGAAAAATATTCAAAATCGACTCGCTGCTTATCGAGTCGAATTCGAGCTCGAGCTACTTGAATATATTATCGAGTCGAGTTCGAGTGTTAAAATACTCGGCTCGAAAAGCTCGCGAGCTTAATCAAGCTTACTTAATTTTACTATTTTATCCTTATAATTATACATATTACAATATTATCCTATATAAAACTGCTTTAAATTTTTAGTTGAGAACATATTTTATTTTAATTTAAAAAAATATTTTTAAATTTTTATATAAAAATTCGAGTCGAGTCAAGCTCGAGTATATCGAGTATATTATCAAGCTCGAGTTCGAGCTTTAAATAAGAAACTCGATCAAGCTCGAGTTGAGTTTCGAGCTTTAAATTTTAGAATCGAGTCGAGCTCGAGCTTGACACTGTGCCGACTCGACTCGGCTCGATTACACCTCTAGCTGAGATGCAATATCATTATCCATGAAACAAATCATCTTGGAATATATATTGCTACTCTTACCTCAGGAAGTCTGTGGTTGTCAGGAAGTCCTCCTTGATGCCAACAGGACTTGTTGGCACCCCTCACTGAATGCGCTGGGAGAAGTTCTGGGTTTGAACCTGGATGATGGCATTCCCAACGAATTTCATGAAAAACATAAAAAGAAGTCTTCGTTTGTTGATGCACAGTTAACTTCTAGGAATTGATGGAAGCATAGTATTTGGGAAGGTGAGGGACAGGCTTAGCTGTTCAACTTGAATAAAACTTGCGTCTTTACAATTTAACTAAAGCTAGAGGCATCAGAGGTAAATGCGACAAATTAGCTATTACTTTGCAACTTTACCTTTTTTTTTTGTTCTTTTCTGTTGCATTTTTTTCTTGCTACCACATTGTCACCAGTCATTAAAATAGTATCTATTGATTGCAATTTTTCTGGATTTGGCATATTCTCATCTGAAATTTGTTGGCTAAGTGATGACCGTAGCAAATCATCTAACATTTTCTAGGACAATGTTATGATGAATTTTGTATAACTCTCATGTCAAGGGAATGTGGACCATGCTCAATTATGAATGAAGGTGCAATTTGCATGATTTATAAGTGGTTAACATCCACATGTGCTTCCAAATTTATCTAATTTACAAAGATAATAATTGATAGATGAAATTTAGGCACAAATACATAACTCAATACAATTGATATTGTTAAAATTTTTTTATAAAATTTGTCATGATTTTTAGATGGATTACATAGTGTAGCTATAAGAAATTATAAATCATGTCTTTCATTCTACATACTTTATACCTAATTATAAATATTTTCCTTGTACTTAGCACTTTATCTATTTAACTAACAAATGTTGGTATTGTATCATCAGTTAGATTTGGATATGGTATCTCCAATTTCATCCATATTTGGTATTCTACAACATCATAATTGACTATTGCATAATCTAATAAACTTTTGATATCATTTTTTTTCCATACTTTCTTAACCCTACTTGAAAATATATTTCTTATCATTGCACACATAATGCTATTATGAGTTGGAACATCCTTCTAAAGTATTCCAAAGGTTTTGCAATGTGGACAAGATAAAAGTGTGTATGAATAAAATATTTTTCTCAAAGTAAATAACTATAAAATATCTATTTATGAAAATGCTAGTGAATATGCCTACATGTAGATGCAGTACAAGCTATCAATGAAACTAGTATAAGTCTTTATTATGCACCTATCCATTTAATTGACCAAAATGAAAGAAGTGTTTCGATGAATGCCTATGAATTCATTAATGTTGACAAGTTTCAAAATAAAGCATCTATACCATAGGATTATTTTCTATTAGGTCATTAAAGAAAATAAAAAATAGATACTTTATATTGACATATTTATTTTCTTTTATTTGTTTGATCATATCATTATAAAGGAGAAGAATGCAATTATTAAGAGGAGGCAATATTATTAGAGATAACAAGTAGGTATATTGTCTCTGTGTTAACCATAGCAGCATTTTTTTCTATCAATTTTTATTTTTTTTTCAAAAAACTATAGTGCAATTGGATGTCGCATACACATGAAGGCTATGTTTGGATAAATATTGCTAAATGAGGTGTGAATATGAGTACATGGGATCAAGAAACATAGCTGTTGCCTATTATTAGATGCTACATGACCCTTACCTTTGCATATTCTTCAAATTTGGGACCTTCTGCTCCATTTTAAACGTAATAGCCATGAAGCTTTCAAGAATGAGAATTTATACTCTGGATTACCTTTTCGTCACTAAATTTATACTCTAATTTTTTTTTAAAAAAAATCGTGATGAAAAAATCCATCTGTTACTAATTTAGTGACGGATTCCTTAATCCATCATTAAATTAGTAACGAATGACAAGGTAATGACAAACCTTGTCATTCGTCACTAATTTAGTGACGGATTGGCATTCTGTCACTAAATTTATACTATATATTTAGGGGCTTCGAGCTGATCGATCAAATAAAAGCTGCTATTAATAAGGTGTGCATAGGAAACGTGGCCGCTCGAGACTCCGTTGTGGTGGTGAGTCAGGGCCCAAGCACATGCACTGCACCAAAGCCATAACTATAGTATGATCTATGCTTGTAACCATATTCCTATAAACTTGATTGCCTACAGCTTGGAGGAAGCTGCTACAACGTGTTCCTCGGCCGAAGGGATGCAACCACGGCAAGCAGGGACGCAGCAAATGCCAACGTTCCCGCCGCTTTCTTGGACCTTTCAGACCTCATCGCCAAATTCGAATCCTATGGACTAAGCGCCAAGGACCTGGTGATCCTCTTCAAAGCGCACACCCTAGGCTTCTCCAGATGGGAATGGTAATTACTTCACTCTTTTGCATTGCTAATCTTATAGTCAAGATTTTCAGGAAAGAATGATCAGTGGTTGGGAGCACAGCGCTCAGGTGTGCTCTGCTTTCTTTTTCCTTTTTTAGTTGGTTTCCAGCTGTTGCAGCCGAATGGCCACGCTATGCGAGGGCTCATCTCTTTTTTGGAACACCGATTGGGATAACCCTAGCCACAAAATTAACTCCAGGGGCAACTTTGATTGAAAAATATTTTTATTTCGATTATGTTAAAAAAGTAGAACGGTTCTACAAGAGTTTCTTTGTTTAAATATTTTTATTCAGTTCAAAATAAATATAAAAGTTTGTCACTTCTGTGAATTCTTTTTGCCGTCCAACATGACCATGTCGCTAAGTTTTTCTTCTCACAGCTGTCATGTGACTTGGTGAAAGGTGATCCACACATAAGTTATAATTTTATGAATTAAAGAGGATAATCTTCATCTTTATTTTATACCTATTCGGCTATTCTGGAGTAGGGTAAAGTTTCAGTCACTGATAGTTTAAAAAGGAGAAACTTCTTAAGAATTTTTGCATGTCATCCCTCATAGCCGTGGGTTTGGCTTCTCCCCAACTCGTGGCCACCAAGGGCATCAATTGGAAAGCCGAGGTTTTGGACCACCCATCTTTCATTCCATGCTTTTTTTTTGGTTAACTTTAATAATAATAATGATGATGATGATGATGATAAAGATGCGTTGAGATAATTTGCAATTCATTTATTTTTGTCAAAATTTTAATTAAATATTTTCTAATTACACGCTTCTTCCTCTTGTTCTCTTTTCTTTTTAATTTTTAAATTTTTATTAAAAAATTATTGAGAATTTCTTTAGAACCCAGGGTTCTATACCAGCTTGTGGTATTTTGAATGGCAGCCTTCTTTCCTAGTGATTTGTTAAACGGAGCTCTTTTTGTCTCTGCTGGAAAATTGTTATTTTTCTGTAAAAAAAGGAGCTCGTGTCTTGGAACTTAGGCGTGAAATGTGGTATTGGCATTCGTTTTTCTGCCCTTTTCTTTTCCATTAATCCCCTCTTGTTTTATTGGGTTGTTGAGGGCTTAAGCTTAACTATGTGGTGCTTAGGTTTTTTGTTTTAGGGTTTGAGGCTGATGATTGTTCTTATGTTAATATACTTTGCCTAACTTGGATTCATATTTCTTGTTCTTGGTTTTCTTTTTGTATGATATTTTTTTATTGATTCATAATCATAACGGCTCCTAGTTTTTTCAGAAGATAAAATATAGTTCTTCTTTTCTTTTCCCCAGTCTTAAGTTCTAACCATCTTAAGTTCAGACCAAATCGATCATAGCCAATGATGATTTCAGGTACAGGTGGGAAAGGTGGAGGGTTGACAGTATGTTTACGCTGTTTGTAGAATGAAACTCAAAGTATGAAATCAAGCCACATGTTAATTAATTCTCAAATCAGTTAGTGTGCTTGTATTATTTCTTAGGGTCATATGATAAATTTGTATATATACAATTAATATGCAATACTAATTTCACATTATTCTTTTATTCTATAAGTAACTTCAGAATTTATATATCAAAACTTTTAGGCAGATTTTTTTGATTAAATTTGAACAGAACAACTATGGTTCCTAGTATCAAACTTCTTCTGAGAAAAACTGCGCTTCTTTTATGAATCTCGTCTATATGTTGTTGATAATTTCAGGAAACCTGATACAGTTTTGTATGGTATCTTGTCTGGTATCTTAATAACATGGTATGGTCAATTGGTTCGTGATTTTAGAGAATCACTAGTGTTGCTTTCTTGAAATTCATAAATTTACAAGCTTCTATGCTTCTTTTATTTTGGATAATTTTTAATCGGACTCATGATCCCCTTGTTATTAGTTGTCTTTATTTTTTTGTCAGATAATTAACAAATGGAAGATTTGCTTGGCTCGCCGATCATTTAGGACTTATTTAAATTTTGTGCTCCTCTTATGAGTCAACTTGTAATTGCTTGGTGACTGTTGTTCTCCTAGATGTTTGAGGTTCTTGGACTAAGAAATCTTCTTTGCATTTCCAGGAGTCTACCAGTCAACAAAATCCTAAATAGTCAGTGGATTATTTACTTGTCTTTTCAATTCATTAAATTTTATTAGGATTTGACATCATATATTATGTGTCAGTGCAGTCTGCTTAATGCGCCACAATGCCACCCTTTTATTTTATTTCTACAGTTCAACAGTTCCTTCTCTGGTAACTTTGGCATCTTTTGGCAAATAAGATTCAACTTTCTGTTTTATTTAAACATAATCATTAACTTACATGTAGGTGGATTATGATGCTTGTTATGCTATATTATATTAAAACTAGAGTAAGGTTCGCAATATCGGTCTTGATATACTATTCTGTTACAGTGTTGATGCAAGTCAATTCATGTCACTGACATTTGGCGTGACCATTTTAGTGATTATTAATGTGGTGCTGGATGGTATGTATGGTTTGGGGTGGTATGATCCAATATGGTGAACCATGGATTAGATTCTGTATATACCTAAATTTTGAAAATTCTGAGGGACAATGTACTTGATTAATGCTAAAGTCCTGGTTATACTTCCTCTGACTTGGACAAAAGCTGTTTATGAGGGGTTTCAGAATACTTGTGGACTACAAAATGTGGAAAGTCATGATCTTTCCAAGCAATTTAGCTTTTTTGGGAAAAATTAACGTTGATTGGCATTTCTTATACTATGTGGGATATCTCTTGCATGTGTAGATGGCTAGATGGTACGAGATTTTGGCACTTCCAGTGCAGAATCCACCAACCTTGGAGTTTTCTGCTGCTGATATTGTGTGGTCCAGCGTGGAGGGCTGGAGAGAGCAGATGGATAGGCTTGCACTCTTTCCCTTCTCCCGTGCTAATGATTTTATGAAAGGTGAATCTAATAATAAAGAGTGCCCCGCTAGATTCCATGCTGAAGCATGGAGAAGGCGTCCTCCTGAGATGGCTTACAAACCAAAAGTCGATGGGATTCTTGAATATTTTGTAAGCACTTATCTTGTGAATGCTTGTCAAAGCCTTATTTTTGTTAGTACTAGTTAAAAAGCAGAACTCTGGATTGCTCAAGTGCTGACATGCTGTACCGTATATGATCTTCAAAGCCATATACTTCTATACTTGGTAGTGTATCTTTTTTCAGCACTTTGCTTTGCTATGCTTTGTACCTATACTTCCTGTTTTCTGCTTCCTTGTCCCTTCATCTTGTCTCTAAATTCCTTTAAATTATTCTTTCACTGAATAAATGCATGGTAACCATATTGATATTATCTAAGATGTCCAAGTAGTTAGTAAACCTTAATTGGTAGTTTGTCTCATGATATTGTTTGCACCTTTAGAAAAATTTAATGTTGTCAATCTTTGGTTATTTGTTAGAGACGATTGGTACTTGAAATAGAGATGCAAACCATGCTCATATTGTCTAGGATGTCTAAGAATGGCATCTACATTCATCGGTACCATGGCTTGTGGTATTAAGTGCACATTTGATGAAACTTATGTCATGGATCTCTTACTATTTGTAATAGAGGATTGGTATTTGCAAGAAAGATTCAAACACTACAGGTTATCCCATCACTTCTGGTGTTGTGATAGATGCAACCAAATGCAGGTATTGGTGTTCCTTTGGTCCAGATGATCATAGGAAGGGTGGTGTTGTTTGACCCAGCAGGAACTATACTGCAAAGAGGAAGAGTCCTGCTGGCCGGCCAAATACAAAGAGAGGCTGTGTCTGCCATTTCATTGTAAAGCGATTAATAGTAGAACCATTGGTTGCACTGATCATATATAATCAAGATAAGCATGTGGACAAAAAAGGGTTACCCTGCCATGGCCCCATGGACAAGAAGGCTGCCGGAACACGGGCAATGTTTGCACCATACATTTCAGATGAGCTTCGCCTTCAGATTGTCTTTGCTCTATGTTGGTGTTCCTGTGGAAACCATCATGCAAAGACACAGTGAAATGGTAGACAAGCAGGGTGGATCATCTAATAGAGATGATCTTCTCAGCCACAGGTATTTCAGGGGTTGGAGAGGAAGATCAGGCGTTCCATGTATGAGCTGGATCCTGATGATGCTGTTAGGATTGGCATGTGGATTGAAAACCACCGGGATCACATTTTCTTTTATGAAGACTTCTCTGAAACAGAACCTTTTGTTCTGGGCATTCAGATGGAATGGCAGCTTCAGCAAATGATTCGCTTTGGCAACAGGAGTCTCCTAGCATCTGATTCAAGATTTGGCACAAACAAGTTAAAGGTCTGTGCAGTTCGCATTCTTACTGTTTTGATAGCTTGTGTTGCTTGTGCACATTGAGTTCTGACACTTGTCCTTGATTCGTAATTGTAGTATCCCATATAGTCTCCTTGTTTTCGATTCAAATAACAATGCAATCCTGGTAGTCTGGATTATAACACCAAACTTTGCAAATGGTGAGATGCATAGATGGATTGGCGCCCTATATGATAAAGTTCATTCAAAAGATCCCACATGGCAGTTGGGTGGTTTCATTGTTGATGATCCTGCAGCAGATGTGCTTACCATCAGGTTACCACTGATGTTATCCTTATGTTGGCTGTTTTTTGCAACGTTCATAATCTCTGAACTGTCTATGCTAATGCAGGGAGGTGTTCCAATGTTCAGTATTGATTTCTGACGTATTCGTCATGCATGGCTTAAAAACCTGATGAAAAAATGTTCAGCGCCAGAGATGCGTGCAATGATGTCTCCGAGGCTTGGAGAAGCAAGTATCCAGTATTTGCCGAGGAAGTGGCGATATGGATTTATTTGAGGCTTTCCTAGAAGATTTTGTCGATTGTTCAGATTTCTTGGACTACTTTAAGGCGATATGGTTTCCCAGAATTGGTTTGTCTCTCTCTATTCAGTCAAACTGTATATCAGTATTCATCCTTTGGAGATGCTGATTCAATCCCACTCCTTATCCTTCTAAATCTTTCAGGTGTCTGGACTGCTGCCTTAAAGGCTCTTCCTCTTGCTAACTCAGAGGTTTCTGCATCCATTGAGTGCTATCATCACCAATTGAAACTTGAGGCTATTAAACGAGAAAGATTCAAGTGTCTACCAGCGTGCAGATTGGCTGGTTGATAAGTTAGGTACCAAGGTACGTTCTTAGTACTGGCTGGATGAGTATTCTGAGAAAGACAATTTTGCCTGTTATTGGAAAGATGAATGGAAGAGTGATTTAACATCATGGCGCCAGGCATTGCAGATCCCTGACTCAGATGTTGTGTTAGATGGTAAATGTGCGAAAGTAGTTAGTCAGAAGGATCGAGAAAGGTACATACTGTATTGAATCCTGATTCTGAATTTGCAGTTTGTGACTGGCTGGTCGATGATGGGAAATCTTTGTTGACATGTAATCAAGTCAATAAGATTTATCGTGATAAGGGATTGACTGCTCCATCAATAAGTCTCTTCAAGTATAGCCAGACTTTGATGAGCATGCTTGACTGCCCACCACATGATTCTGTAATCCGTGACCATGCAGTTGCTTTGGCTGTTTGTGTTCGGACAGTTAAATTCACTATTTGACATGAAAAATAGTGTTGCTTCCTCAACATCGGTTTCGAGGGAGGAGCAAATAGCTAATGATTAGAGAGTGTCTGGCACTGAAAATCTTGATAATGCCGATGAAGATTTGTTATATGAGTGCCAGTCAGTTTCTGACAACAGGGATGAAGTTCAGGAAATATCAGTCACTCTGTAGCTGAGAAGAATAGCACTGCAATGGAAAGCATCAACGATATTGGGCCAGATGCCGTTATGCAGTCTGTTGAGATTCCAACTAGGTTGTTGTTGCCCGTGGAGCAATTGGCCATTAAAGGTATGACTGCTAGTAACAATGCAGAGAATGAAACATCAAATTTGTTAGACAAGCAGCAATTCAATTGATGCTTGTAGTCACTATGATACTATTTGTTTAGCAAATACTGATCAAGTTGGTGATGGTGCTCTCCAGAACTCCATTTCTAACAAAAAGATGGATGTTTATCCACACTTTCAGGTCTTCCCAACAATGCCAAGTTCTGGTGATTTGAATCGTGTTGCAGAGGAAGAGAATGCTTTTCAAGTGTCTGGTGTCTTAATGGATGACAAAAGGGCAGATAAAGTTGCAGAAGCTCATTCCTCTGATCCTATGGTTATCGACACTGTAGTGGTCAGCAATGGTGTCTGTGATGGTACTGAAAAGAACCAGCTGATTGCCCATGGTTGTCAGGGAAGTAGTGTTGGGAATGTCAGTCTAGACCAGAATGATGTGGCATCAGACAGTAGGGTTGGAGATATTGTGGATCATAATGGTAACAAAGACATGACAGTTGGAAGAACTATGGCTGACTGTAATGATTGTGCTGATATTGATGGAGTATCTGGAATGTCAAACAGTGGTTCTTGTGATCCTGATGGCAAGGAAGTGGATGCCAATGTAAATAATGTTTCAGAAATGGACCTGAGAACTTGCTCCATGGTTGCTAATGATACCAGGGAGAATGTTTGCATTGACCAATTTGATGATTGCTGCAAGATCGCAAACAAGAGGCGACTGTTTTGTGGAGGAATCATAGGTGATGCAGTGATAATTTACCAAAAACAAAGGTTGACCAAAAGGAAATCAAGGGCACGGAGTATCCTACAATGTAGAAACATTGGGAAGGAGGTGGAAAAAACAGAGAAGAAAGAGAAGCATTAGTTGCTACTTCCACACCATCTTTCTTATCAATACCAGAATAATCCCTAACAACCTGAACTTCTTCAACAGGATCAGCAGAAACACCCGTGCATTGCTAATAGTTTCTTCCAGAGCCCTACCATTATCAGCACCAGTCTTTTCTATCACCCTCCTACTCTCGCAACCATAGCCTTGTAGGTGAGCTTTGTTTTACAAGCTCTATTTCAATCAAAATAGCCCAAACCCCCCAGCCCTGTTTCAATCAAGAATAGACCTCTTCAACACCACCTCCCTCCCTTCCCCCCCCCCCCCCCCAAATCATGTCCCTAGCTAGACTCACAGTCCCTCTAAGCCACAGCCTTGTGTACAACATTTTTTTACTATCCTTAGCTCCTCTCAACTAACCAGGTTACTGGAGGAAGTAGGAACATTGCAATCATTAGCTACCTTCATTAACAAGGAAGCTCATGCCATTTTTCTTTGGCTTAGCTTTGCTGCAGCTAGCTAGCCACCTAAGCTACTAGAGTAGACTAGTAGAGCCTTCGACCAACATCTAACCAGCTCCATCATCCTGATTTAGTTGCTAATTAAAAGCTTGAGCCAGGCCTTAGGTCATTAAGTCTACACAAGGCATCGAGTTTGTTTAAGTAAATAATGTTACCCTAAAGTGTTTCTTTTTTAAAAGAAATTTAGGATTAATTTCAAGTATTATTGTAAATATAATATTCTGTTATAGTTTAAATAATTTAATTTTACGGACTTAAAATTTAAAACTATCAAATTATTTGAATTTTATACTAAATATCTTAATTGATTATTATAGAACATGTTTTAAATTAATTATATTTTAATTATTTATAAAATTCAATCATATTGATCTAATAGTTGGACCATTGAGCTATTAATCTTATTGCTCAACCCGTATGGATAACTAAGATTTTGATCAAACTAATTATAGGGTTTTCTGCCATTAAGATAAAACTAGGTATAGGATCTTGTGATGCATAAGCTTTGATTTGATTAAAATTTTAAAAATAAAATAAAATAAAAGTTTAAAAATTAAAAAATAATTTTAATAAACTATTTTTATAAATTGATATATTATTTTATAAAATAATATAAATATATAACTTTATAAAATAATTATAGTTTATATAAAATAATTATAATTAATCAGGAGACCAACAGTTAAAAAACTAATACATTGCCGTGCCGGACCTAAAAAGATCCATGTAATATGCTCTCGTCTCTTTTTCTTGGCCAGTTGGTGTACTTTCTTCGGCTTCTTGAACAATCATAGGAACTCATTGTAATAAAAAAATATAAAGGAACAGAGTCATAGTTTATGTGGAAGCCTATAAGAATAGTAATTACCATTGTTGTTGTTAGACTCGTCAACAGGACAATGACCCAGGCAATCAAGATCCAGGATAACTGATCACTTTGGCCAACCTTCAATAACCTCCGAGGTCACCTGATTGACCCACCACTGGTTCCGAGGCCAACCTAATCAACCTATTTAATATAAATATATTTAGCCCACTAACATTTTTATTTTTAATTGCATATCATATCCGGCTGCACATAATATCATACTATATGCAGGACACCTCTTAACAATACATTATCACAGATCATAATAGCTCAAATACTTGACTCAATATCAATCAATAATTTTCAAAATTATAGTATTGTACAATCTATAATAAACTAAACTCATTCACCATTTATTAATCCATCACTAATCAAATATCAAACATTATACAATCCATAATAAACTAAACTAATTTATGTATACTCATATTAACCATGTTGAAGCAAGTAAAACTTAGCTCTTGAAGATCTCTGTCATCTGCTACTGTTCTACTACTAATGCTGCTGCATTAAAAAAATACCTAAATTTAATCAGAGATTTAGGAACCTATCATATTTGCAGAGCTTGCAAATCGGCAATAAAATTATAGAATAATAGATTACCCCTTCAAGGTTTGGCCCCTCACCCTCAGGCCTCAACAGTGGTTCTACTTCTACAGTTCTACTGGCTGCATGGCCTATGGGCCACCTCCCGGCTCCCGCTGTGGTTCTACTGGGCCTTGGCTACTTGGCCCCTCACCCTCAACAGTGGATCCAAAGCCGGAAGCTCCTGTGACTCTGTGAGTCGAAGAGACGGAGGCACTAAGGCAGGCATAGCCCGGCAGCCCGAGGCCGAGGGATGGAGGGAGAGGAAGAGGCGCAGTCGGCCGTCGGCGAAGAGACGGAGGCAGGCATAGCTCGGCTACCCGAGGCTAGGAACGAAGGAAAAGAAAGAGGCGCAGTCGGCCATCGGGGCAGAGAGTCGAGACAGAGGAGAAGAGGCACAGTCGGCCATGGTGAAGAGAGTCGAGATGGAGGGAGAGGAAGAGGCGCAGTCGGTTGTCGGCGAAGAGATGGAGGCAGGCAGGCATCGTCGCGTCGAGGCCAAGGCTCTGAATCTAGAAACTTGGAAGTGTGGAAAAATGGAAAGTGGAAACTGGAATGAGCTCTTGTCTCGATCGAGGGCATCAACGTCGAAAGACTCGAAACATCCTAGTGTCCATGGGAAAACCTTGAAAGTCGGAAGTCGAAGTTAAAACTTGAAATAACATGTTTATTGAAAGGCAAACCCATAACCCATTTGATTCAAGTTGGGTTGATTGGTTTATAGTTAGTTATTTCGAATGATTTATAAATTTGATTTTACGTTAGAATCGAACCGATTTAGCCTTCGAGTTTCAATTTAATCAGCCGTTGGATCCAATTTTGTTAACTATGGTAATTACTCTACTCTTTTGTGTTGCTAACCTTGTGGTCATGAACGATAGTGCTCAGATGTGCTCTGCTTTCTTTTTACTTTTCCCAACTGTTGCAGCCGAACGAAGATGTTGTTTCCATGATACGAGTGCGCAACTATGTTTTCAGAACACGGATTGGGATAACCCTGGTTACAAAATTAACTCCAAGGGCAACTTTGATGGAAAAATATTTTTATTCCGATTATGTTAAAAAAGTAGAACGGTTCTAAAAGACTTATTTTGTTTAAATAATTTTATTCAGTTCAAAAAAATATAATAATTTATCTTTTTCATGAATTTTTTTTGCCATCCAACATGACCATGCCGCTAAGTTTTTCTTCTTTTAGCTGTCATATGACTTGGTGAAAGGTGATACATACGTAAGTTATAATTTTTTTAAATTAAAAGAGGACAATCTCCGTCTTTATTTTATACCTATTCGTCTATTATAATTTAAAAGGGAGTAACTTCTTAGGAATTCTTGCCTGTGAATGGCCGGCGGTCTTCTGGGTTTGGCTTCTCCCCAACTCGCGGACGCCAGGGGTATCAGTCGGAAAGCCGAGGTTTTGGACCACCCATCTTTCATTCCATGCTTTTTTTTTTGGTTATAATAATAATAATAATAATAATAATAATAATAATAATAATAATAAAATGCGTTGAGATAGATTGCAATTTATTTATTTTTTCTGTAATAATTTTAATTAAATATTTTCTAATTACACACTTCTTCTTTTTTTTTTTTTTAAATTTTTAAATTTTTATTAAAAAATTATTGAGAATTTCTTTAGGTTCTGTACCAGCTTGTGGTATTTTGAATGATAGCCTTCTTTCCTGGTGATGGCACAGTTCATCTCAAAACTTTGAGGGCCATAATAATTTATTTTAATAATCTAAATTTTTCATGTAGATTTTATAAGTAGACATAATAATTTAAATAATAATATTTAATTCTTAATAATTTAAAATTATTATAATTTGATTTAAATAAAAAAGTAAGTATCCGTGATTATCAAAGACCGACGTTGCTCTTAAATTATACTTTTGACTATCTTATAAATATTAATTCTTAATATAATTATATTTTTCATTTACATGTTTAGCACTATATATTAAATACTAAATATATGACATAATATCTTATTTTAAACACTATTATATATTTATAATAATATATAAATATTAAAATCATAATTATTAATATTTATGATATTTTTATATTAAATTATTATATAATGTATTAATATATATTAATATATTTATATTATATATAATGAGATATTTAATTATATTATAATAGGGACAGATTCAACTATATTTGAATCTAGTCAATTATAAGATTTGCTTACCTTCTGCATCCTTAGAACCACAAATTATAGTCTTCTTATCTTACTCATTTTTTTCATTTTGGGATTCATGAGAGAGATGATCCTTCAGCTCAACTCTTCCCCTCCCCATTCTTTCTCTTCGATCTCTCTCTTTCCCTCTATGCTTTGCTTCGTCTTTTGGCTCCAAACGCTTGTCGGAGGAGAGAATCTAATAACTGAAGGCGAGGAGCTTAGTTAAAGAGAGAGAATAGAGGCAGACAGAAAGGGCACTAGGATTGTTGGATTCTTTTTTCCTTTTTCTTTTCTTTTTTTCCTTTGCGTTTTAATCTTAAATTTTTGCACTCAGTTACACCTTCTAGCCTTCTAGGTCTTAATATAAAGTGGGAAAATTAGAGGTGAAGCCTTTCCACCTTTCTGATAATTCCTTCTACTAAACAAGGGAATATGAGCTGAAATGGCCACTCTCTATTGTCCCATTCCCACCTCCCCGATGAAATCATCCCTACTCCATCTACCGACCTTCTCCTCTCTCTCTCTCTCTCTCTCTCTCTCACACACACACATTAACAAGGAAGCTCATGCCATTATTCTTTGGCTTAGCTTTGCTGCAGCTAGCTAGCAACCTAAGCTACTAGAGTAGAGCCGTCGACCAACATCTAACCAGCTCCATCATCCTGATTTAGTTGCTAATTAAAAGCTTGAGCCAGGCCTTAGGTCATTAAGTCTACACAAGGCATCGAGTTGTTCTAAGCAAATAATGTTACCCTAAAGTGTTTCTTTTTTAAAAGAAATTTAGGATTAATTTCAAGTATTATTGTAAATATAATATTCTGTTATAGTTTAAATAATTTAATTTTAAGGATTTAAAATTTAAAACTATCAAATTATTTGAATTTTATACTAAATATCTTAATTGATTATTACAGAACATGTTTTAAATTAATTATATTTTAATTATTTATAAAATTCAATCATATTGATCTAATAGTTGGACCATTGAGCTATTAATCTTGTTGCTCAACCCGCATGGATAACTAAGATTTTGATCAAACTAATTATTAGGGTTTTCTGCCATTAAGATAAAACTAGGTATAGGATCGTGTGATGCATAAGCTTTGATTTGATTAAAATTTTAAAAATAAAATAAATAAAAAGCTTAAAAATTAAAAAATAATTTTGATAGACTATTTTTATAAATTGATATATTATTTTATAAAAATAATATAAAATATATAACTTTATAAAATAATTATAGTTATATATAAATAATTATAATTGATCAGGAGACCAAAGAAAAACTAAAGCATTGCCGTGCCGGACCTAAAAGGATCCATGTAATATGCTCTCGTCTCCTTTTCTTGGTCAGTTGGTGTACTTTCTTCAGCTTCTTGAACAATCAAAGGAACTCATTGTAATAAAAAAATATAAAGGAAAGAGTCGTAGTTTATGATGGAAGCCCGTAAGAATAGTAATTGTCATAGTTGCTAGACTCGTCCGAACAATGACCCGGCCAAAGGATTCGGTCACTTATTCAATTGACGGGTCATTGATTGAACCATTGATTAATTATTTTAATATAAAAATATATTTATAGTAGTATTTTATTTTTAACTATCACTACAAATATCAAATATGCAGAATATTAACAATACAATCACATTATATACTCAAATATGCATAATTATACTCATCAACAATCAATCAATAATTTAAATATTATAGTATTATACAATCTATAATAAACTAAACTCATTCACCATTTATTCAATCCATCACTAATCAAATATCAAACATTATACAATCCATAATAAACTAAACTAATTTATGTATACTCATTAACCACGTTGAAGCAAGTAAAACTTAGCTCTTGAATATCTCTGTCATCTGCTACTGTTCTACTACTAATGTTGCTACATTAAAAAAAAAACCTAAATTTAATCAGAGATTTAGGAACCTATTATATTTGCCGAGCTTGCAAAATCGGCAATAAAAATTATAGAATAATAGATTCGTACCCCTTCAAGGTTTGGCCCCTCACCCTCAGGCCTTAACAGTGGTTCTACTTCTACGGTTCTACTGGTTGCGTAGCCTATGGGCCACCTCCCGGCTCCCGCTGTGGTTCTACTGGGCCTTAGCTACTTGGCCCCTCACCCTCAACAGTGGATCGAAGTAGACACCCAAAGCCGGAAGCTCCTGTGACTCTATGAGTCGAAGAGATAGAAGCACTAAGGCAGACGTAGCCCGGCAACCCAAGGCCGAGAGATGGAGGGAGAGGAAGTGGCACAGTCGGTCATCGGCGAAGAGACGGAGGCAGGCGTAGCTCGGCTACCCAAGGCCAAGGAACGGAGGAAGAGGAAGAGGCACAGTCGGCCATCGGTGAAGAGAGTCGAGACGGAGAGAGAAGAGGCGCAGTCGGCCATCGGCAAAGAGAGTCAATATGGATGGAGAGGAAGTGTCGGCCATCGGCGAAGAGAGTCAATATGGATGGAGAGGAAGAGGCGCAGTCGGTGAAGAGACGGAGGCAGGCTGTAGGCATCGTCGCGTCGAGGCCAAGACTCTGAATCTAGAAAACTAGAAGTGTGGAACAGTGAAAAGTGGAAACTAGAACAAGCTCTTGTCTTGTCTCGATCGAGGGCATCAACGTCGGAAGACTCGGAACATCCTAGTGTCCCATTGGGAAAACCTCGAAAGTCGGAAGTCGAAGTTGAAACTTGAAACAATATTGTTTATTGATAAGGTAAACCTGTAACCCATTTGGTTCAGACTGGGTTGATCGGTTCACAGGTTAACGTAGTTATTTCGAATGATTTATAAATTTGATTTTGTGTTAGAATCGAATCGATTTAGCCTCTGAGTTTCAGTTTAATCGGCCGTTGGGTCCAATTTTGATAACTATGGTACTTACTCTACTCTTTTGCGTTGCTAATCTTGTGGCCAGGATTTTTTGAGAAAGAATGATTAGTGGTTGCGATCGCAGCGCTAAGATGTGCTCTGCTTTCTTTTTACTTTTCCCAACTGTTGTAGTCAAACGAAGATGCTGTTTCTGCAATGCGAGGGCTCAACTATAATTTTAGAACGCGGATTGGGATAACCCTGGCTACAAAATTAACTCCAAGGGAAACTTTGATTGGAAAATATTTTTATTCCGATTATGTTAAAAAAGTAGAACGGTTCTAAAAGATTTATTTTGTTTAAATATTTTTATTCAGTTCAAAAAATATAATAATTTGTCTCTTCGATGAATTTTTTTTGCCACTGCAACATGACCATGCCGCTAAGTTTTTTCTTCTTTTAGCCGTCATGTGACTTGGTGAAAGATAATACATACGTAAGTTATAATTATTTTTTAAATTAAAAGAGGATAATCTCCATCTTTATTTTATATCTATTCATCTATTATAATTTAAAAGGGAGTAACTTCTTAGGAATTCTTGCTTGTGAATGGCCGGCGGTCTCCTGGGTTTGGCTTTCTCCCCAACTCGCGGACGCCAGGGGTATCAGTTGGAAAGCCGAGGTTTTGGATCACCCATCTTTTTTTTTTTTTGGTACAAATGGGCGATCACACTAATCTAGCGCGAGTCAGCCCAGATAGATCAGAGTACAAAATTTGCTGCAAAGGAGCAGGGCAGGGGTCACCTGGCATCAAAATCCATGGACCAAAAAGCAGAGCCACTGAAGCAGCAATCCAGTCCGCCGCCGAGTTGGCTTCGCGATATATATGACGGGACAGGACACAATCAATCTCCCGCATAATAGCCCAAATATCCAACAAAATCGGATTAGACAGAGCAGGAGGGCAATTCTGCGTCTGGATCCAAGCAATAACCGACATGGAGTCGCCCTCAATACAAATCCTCTGAGCATGAAGAACCCGAGCAGCATAAGAAATACCTGCCCAAGCCGCACGAAGTTCAGTCATGGGGACAGAAGAGTCGAGAGAACCAAAACCTTCAGCCGCCAAAAGGTCACCATGAGGACCTCTGATAATGAACGCTGACCCAGCAACTCTACCACGGACACTCCCATCAAAATTGACTTTGACATACCCTGGAGGGAGGGGCTCCCAGGAGATAAGAACCGTATGTCGGTTCGCTGCCGAAGCAGCAGGGGATCCCCAGTGGCCAGAGATATCAGACCCAATCCGAGCACAGTCCGTCGCCAATAATCTGATCTTTCTAGCAGTCTTATGCAGAGAGATAGTGTCATCAGAGAAAATAAACTGGTTCCTGGTTAGCCAAATCTGATAGGCAGTGACCGCCCAGAGACCTTTCTTATGCTGAGGGCATCTCCGAAGATTCAGAAGGAAAGAAGAGTACAGGGAGCCCGAGTCATTCTGCCTGAGAGGATAACCCACCATAAGCCAGACCCGTCTAGCTCTAGGGCAGATGAAAATAGCATGATCAATAGATTCCTCCTCCATGCTGCATAACTGGAAGATCGACTGAATAGGGATACCCCTCCGAGAAAGGAGAGCACAGGTAGGGAGGGAGCCCCACAGAAGTTTCCAGATAAATAACTGAACTCTGGGGATAGTAGGAAGCTTCCAAATCCACGCAGCATCTTCCAGGCACTGAGGCTGAGATCTGAACATCATCATCAGATCCCTAGTCGGGGCCTTAGAGAGGCAGGAACTCTGCCAGAGTCTAACATCAGGGGAACGACCAGGAAGAAGAGGCATCGATAAAATCCGTCGGGCAAGTTCCGTACCAAACAATCTGGTCACCAAGGGGATATGCCAAGCAGGAGGATCAGAGGAAATCAAGTCCTTGACCCGAAGACTAGAAGGGGTCTCTATGCTGATAAAGGAGGGCCATCGAGAGAGAGGAAGCTCAGAAATCCAAGTATCCTGAATAACACTGACCGAAGAACCATCACCGATCATCCAGCAGAGATTGTCCAAAATAGCCTGACCATAGCGACAGATCTCCTTCCAAAAGGAGGAGCTTCCCCAAGGTGGCGAAATATACATGGCAGATGTCCATTCTCCATACCTAATACGCATCAGGGAGCTCCAAAGACAATGTGGCTCAAGAAGAAATCTCGAAGCATGTCTGGCAATAAGGGCTCTTCTTCTAACAATCAAGGACTGGATACCGAGACCACCCTCAGCAATAGGCATACAAACCAAGTCCCAGGATAAGAGGTGAATCCCATGACCATCCTGCACAGAAGCCCATAGGAAATCACGAAAGCATCTCTCGATCCTTCTCAGACAAGTAATTGGAATGGCTGAATTCGACAGGATATGCAGGGGAAGGGAGGAAAGAACTGATCGAATAATAATAACCCTAGCCATCATAGAAAGACCAGTCACCTGCCATCCCTCAATGCGCTGGCGCACCCGCCTCTCAATCTCGGAGAAATCAGAGCAGCGGGGGCTTCGCCCCGTTATAGGGATCCCCAAATAAATAAATCTATCAGTCTGAGTGGTGATACCCGACAGTCTGATGATGGCTTCTCTAGTGGCTCTAGAGGTCTTCGGGCTAAAACAAATAGAAGACTTCAGAAAATTGACCTTCTGACCAGAAGCCTGGCAGTAGCTCTGAATAATAGAATGAAAAGAAGCCGCATTCTCAATAGAAGCATGGCCAAGTAAGATACAATCATCAGCAAAGAGGAGGTGGGAGACAAAAGAGCCCTCAGGCCCAGCCATAACAGGGGCAATCCGCCTGTCCATCTGAGCCTGGCGTAAAGCCCGAGAAAGATCATCAGCAGCCAGGATGAAAAGCAAAGGAGATAAGGGGCAACCTTGGCGGAGACCAACACTAGAGTGAAAAAACTCAGTCGTGTTTCCATTGATAATTAGAGAAAAGAGGGCTTATGGATGCAAGCCATAATCCATTCTATAAATAATTCATCAAACCCAAATTCCAGAAGAGAGCAGTACAAAAAAACCCAGCTCAAGCGATCATAAGCACGCTCCATATCAAGCTTAACAGCCATAAGACAACGTCTTGCCGGGGCTCTATGAAGAACATGCATAAACTCCTGAGCAATAAGAACATTATCAGAGATAGACCTCCCTCTAATGAAAGCCCCTGCTCCTCAGAAATGAGGCGAGGAATCACCAGACAAAGGCGGCGAGCTAATAGGCGAGCACAAACTTTATACAATGTAGAACAGAGGCTAATGGGCCTAAAGTGCTGAGGGAGAGAAGCATCCACTCTCTTGGGCACCAAGGTAATGAAAGTCTGATTCCATTCAGAAGGAATATGTCTAGCTCTGAAAACATCCTGAATAGCTTGAACAACCTCCCGACCAACAATATCCCAATAGTGCCGAAAGAAAAATGGTGGAAAACCATCAGGCCCAGGGGCTTTGTTCGGCCCAAGCTCCCACAGGGCCTCCCTAATCTCATCAGCCGAGATCGGCCTGGTAAGCATATCGTTATCCAGGGAGGAGACCTTCCTAGAAGACGGGACCTGAACAACCGAATTCCCATCACCATTAGAGTCAGCCCATCTGGTCCGGAAGAAATGGAGAAGAAGGTCACTGATAGATTGAAAATCCTCCCTAGTATGCCCGTCTTCATCTACTAACCTCCGAATCCGATTAGCAGCTCTCCGCTTCAGAGTGGCCTGATGGAAGAATCTGGTGTTATGATCCCCATCACAAATCCACTGAGCCCGAGATCTCTGCCACCAATACATCTCCTGCTGCTGTAAAAGGGAGTGGTGCCGAGCCAGCAACTCCCTAAGGAAAGAGAGGTCCGAGTCCGCCAAAAACCCTTCCTGATCCTCCTTAGCCTGCATAACTTTAATATCAGTTTCAACCTGCTCAACTTGTCTGACCAGATCCCCCACCTCAACCCTGTTCCATCTGGATAGTCTGTGTCTGGCCATCTTAAAACGCCGAGATAATCGATAGACAGCATTGCCCCTAACAGAAGTATGCCATATCTGAGATATAATAGCGAGCAGCTGAAAGACTAGTCCAAAACTGCTCAAATCTGAATTGCTTCCGCATAAGCTGATCAGCCTCCGTAGAAATCAATATAGGGCAATGGTCAGAAGCAATCCTAGGAAGATGAGTGACAGTAACCATAGGGAATCTTTGGAGCCACTGGTGAGAAGCCATGGCACGATCAAGTCTCTCCCAGACTCGAGCAGACCCCTGGCGGTTATTGCACCAAGTGAATTGGGATCCCGAATACCCTAAATCCAAAAGCCCAGACGAGCCAATAAAGGATCTGAATTCATTAATATCAGCTGAGCCAGAAACCCGTCTGCCACCACGTTTTTCATTAGCCTCAGTGATACAATTGAAATCCCCCGCAATGATAGACGGAATACCATTAGCAAGGAGGGAAAGCAGTTCGGACCAGAGAACCCTTCTCTCCCGGTAGTCCGTGCTGGCATAGACAGCCGAAAGAAACTAGGGGTCAGAAGACCCCTCAGAGATCATAAGACCAATTTGCTGATTGCACTGATGGAAAGCATCAATTCTGACTGCAGAGGTGCGCCATATAGCCAGCATACCCCCCGACAGACCAACAGCCTCCACAGCATAAGAAGACCAAGTACGGGCAATCTGTCTACGAAAACGGAGAAGACTATCCCCCGAAAGTCTGGTCTCCAAGAGGACACAGATGTCAAAGTGGTGAACTTGCAATAATCTATTAAAGGAGGATCGAAAAGAAGGTTTTCGAGCTCCTCTAACATTCCATAGTAAGATCTTCATTTACAGGATGGCGGAGGATGGGACCCTTCCTTGATCCACTAGCATATCACTATCAATCATACCAGCATTCAACTGGGAGCCATCAACAGGCTTCATAACTGAATTGGTCAACAGTCCCTCCGAACCAGGATCAGACTCACCTGAAGAGGAAGACTGTGCCTGAATTGGGGAACCAGAGATCAATCCCGTAGGTTCGCCAGAAGAGTCAGCCATCGGAATATCAATCCTTCCAACAGATTGATCCCTCACCGCCTCCAGAGCACCAACCTGAGAACAAGGAAAATGATCCAGCTGAATCAGAGAGCCGCAACTAATCTCTCCTATTTTGGTGAAAGAAACCTTTCCTTTTCCCTTTTTCTTATCTGATTTGGATAAAATTCTTGGAGCATGAGAAACCTCCGGCCTAGCTCGCTTAAGAGGACCTGAACTGACTTCCCTGCTACCCACAGGACCATCATAGCTCACCACTTTAGCAAGAGAGGAGAAAGGGTTATGAATCAATGTGGGAAAGTTCAGACCAGGCTCCAGGGAATCAATCTCGGCAGCAGATTTAAAGTTCAGAGAAGCTGCCTTAGAAACGGCACGCTCTCTCTGAACCGGCACGGGACTGTTCCCATTAACCACAGTGACCTTATCCTTCCCGGGGAGCGCCACCACATCGTCAGGCCTTAGATGCATTCTTGAGGACGAGGAGGGTCTCCGGCGAGCAATCTTCACCGGAGCAGCCCATCCTTCAGACGATTCAGCCGTGCCCACTGGAATCCCTGCTTCACTGCCTGGGACGCAGAAGCAGATCCCGAGTTTGAAACCGAAGCCAGCGGCGAAGTCTTCACCTTCTCCACCACCTGAGGGATAGAATCAAAAGATCTCTTCCGAACTGCAACGAGCCACGGCCCAAACAGAGAACCAGAATCAGAGCTATCCCCCTCATGGCAACTCGGCTGAGAACAGGGGCCATCCAAGTGCAGAGTGGCACAGTTCAAGCAAACTCCCTCCAAATTCTCATAAACAAAATTCTGCCAGAATGGATTGAAGCTTCCTTGAATCCGGGTACCTGGCCGGAGAGGGCGACTAAGGTCAATTCGCAAACAAACCCTCGCAAACCCTCCCCTTGACTTCGCCACAGTAGCTGCATCAACGCTGACAAACTCGCCCGCTGGCTCAAGAATAGCTCTAAGGAATTCCTCCTTCCAGAATTCAAGAGGCTGAAGCGGCAATCTCACCCAGATCAACGCAGAGGAGACGGAATCCTCCGCCGGTGTAAACTCCGGTTTCCACGGCTCTATACCAATCACCTGTCCGTTGATTACCCAAGGACGATGCAGAACCAGTTCACAAGCTTCCTTGGATTCAAAACGGAAAACATGGCATTTGAATGCCAAACTAATTGGAAGGATTTCACCTGAGATACCAACTCGTCTGAATTCCCTAATAAAGGCTTCAGCCGGGATCCATCGATGGAACGAGCGGACGATCAGAGCCTTCTGCTGCCAGCCCGCCACCTCCTCTTCAAGCTCCACCACCGGGAGATGAGTCACCTCCGGGAACGAAGACTGCAGCCTCTCGATAACATCAGGCGAAGGGGACTGGGTAACCCAGTGAAAACCTTTTGACATCAACCTCCTCCCCGGATTCCGGCTACCTTCGACCGGATCAGGAGCCATAGGAATGAAGGGAAAGCCGAAGAGAGAAAACTGGAGAAACGGCGAAGGAGCAGAGACGAAGAACACCCAGCAATCAAGGAAGAAGAACACGGACGCACAAATCTTAAAGCAGGAGGAAGACGGAGAACCAGAGCACTCGGGTGCATGATTCTCAAAGCACTCACACGATTCTCAAAAAAATCATCACCCATCTTTCATTCCATGCTTTTTTTTTTGTTATCTTTTAATAATAATAATAATAATAATAATAATAATAATAATAATAATAATAATGCGTTGAGATAGATTGCAATTCATTTATTTTTTCTGTCAAAATTTTAATTAAATATTTTCTAATTACACACTTCTTTCTTTTTGTTTTTTTTTTTAATTTTAAATTTTTATTAAAAAATTATTGAGAATTTCTTTAGGTTCTATACCAGCTTGTGGTATTTTGAATGGCAGCCTTCTTTCCTGGTGATGGCACAGTTCATCCTAGAACTTTGAGGGCCATAATAATTTATTTTAATAATCTAAATTTCTCATGTAGATTTTATAAGTAGACATAATAATTTAAATAATAATATTTAATTATTAATAATTTAAAATTATTATAATTTGATTCTTATATAAAAAGTAAGTGTCCGCGATTATCAAAGACCGGCGTTGCTCTTAAATTATACTTTTGATTATCATATAAATATTAATTCTTAATATAATTATATTTTTCATTTACATGTTTAGTACCATATATTAAATACTAAATATATGACATAATATTTTATTTTAAACACTATTATATATTTATAATAATATATAATATTAAAATCATAATTATTAATATTTATGATATTTTATATTAAATTATTATATAATGTATTAATATATATTAATATATATATATTATAGATAATGAGATATTTAATTATATATAATAGAGGCAGATTCGGCTATATTTGAATCTAGTCAATTATAAGATTTGCTTACCTTCTGCATCCTTAGAACCACACAAATTAGTCTTCTTATCTTACTCATTTTTTTTCATTTAGGGATTCATGAGGGAGATGATCCTTCAGCTCAACTCTTCCCCTCCCCATTCTTTCTCTTCCTTCGATCTCTCTCTTTTCCTCTACGCTTTGCTTCGTCTTTTGGCTTGTGGTGGTACTCTCCAAACACTTGCTGGAGGAGAGAATCTAACACGGAAGGCGAGGAGCTTAGTTAAAGAGATAGAATATTAGAGGCATACAGGAAAGGGCACTAGGATTGTTGGATTCTTTCTTTTTTTCTTTTCTTTTTTTCTGTTGCTGCTGAAATCCATCCTCCGACTCGAACGCGGCGGGGCTTCGAGACGGGCTTCCTCCTAGGTGGACCTGCAAGACAGTCCTTACGCGAGATGCATTGGGGGTGGCCCTCTGCGAAAGATCCTCCGACACTCAAGTCAGTAGAGATCGTCAGTCAACAAAAATGAGGAGAAGGCTCTCGCCGAAGAGTTCCTCCAGAGGCTTCGAGCGGAGTGCTAATGGCGGAAATGGAGGCAGAGAGAGAGAGGGAGAGAGAGCCAGTGAGCAAGTGTGCGCACGGAAGATGGCGTACTTGAGGGAGTCTGAAGCTATAGTATTTATAGAGGATCACCTAGTTATTTGGGAGCCTCGTGGGCCCGAAAGCTGTTAAGATTCGAATTCAATTTGTTATGAGATCGGTAGGATTCGTATCTGGTTAGTTAGAGGATCAACGGTTGGGAGAGCTTGTTGATGTCTAGAGATTTGGTGGGAGCATAGGCCCCAGGGGCCTAGGCCACTCTCAGATATGATTCCTGTCTTGAATCTTAAGGATTTAAGCTTTTCCGCGCCAAACTCCGCAGAGGTATGGGGATCACTCGGGTTAGGCCGAGTGATCGGAAGGAACCAGCTAGAAAAGCCGGGTGGTGGGATGGTTCGGCAAGAACCAAGGGACGATAGCTCGACCGGGGCCAAGAAATGGTAGACGATAGCTCGGCCAGAGGGGCCAAGAGATGATAGCTCGGCCGGGACCAAGAAACGAGGGCTCGGCTAGAGCCGAGAGATGAGATAGCTCAGCTGGGACCGAGAGATGATGTCTCGGCTGGGGCCGAGAGATGAGATAGCTCGGCTGGGGTCGAGAGATGAGATAGCTCGACTGGGACCGAGAGATGATGTAGGCTCGAATGGGGGTGTGGAAACGTGGTCTGCATCTTAAGAATCTTTAGCACGATAAGGGGCTAAGGTGCTCTGACCTACCGAGGTTGACTTATCCCTGGCGGGTGTTGCACAGCGAGCAGGAATCATGGCTAGCCTTAGCCACGTACACGATTATTGAAGCGTGGTGATTTTACCCCTAACACATGCCCCCCACTCCCTAGTTCGAAGCATAGGTTCGGGCATAGGGAGTATAAGTCCAGGTGGCACGATTTGAATGGAAGGATTTGGATTAGACAACCCGCGCAATGATGCCCTATTTAATGCTGCGTGGCCACCGTGCCTTCATGGGTAAGGCTCCTTTGGGGCGATGGTTGGGGGACTGCCACGTTGTTGGCCCAGATGGCAACCCAAGAGGGGGGGGTGAATTGGGTTCTTAAAAATTTAAGACTTTTTAACTTTAATTGATTAGATAGCAAGATGTGCAAGTGAGTGTAAATAACTAATAAGCAATGAACAAGCAGTTAATAAAGAGAGGTAGAGAAGAGAAAATAAGGCACGACAAACACAAGATAATTTTATAGTGGTTCGGCGCAACCCGCACCTACGTCCACTCCCAAGATTCACTTGGGTCCACACTATAATCTCTCTAGATTACAGCCGAGTTGTTTTCCAAGCTCACAACTCAAACTTGTTGTTTTACCGGGTGCACAACGAACCCAGCTGGTTTTACTCGGGCTTACCAGCACAAAACCCTACACGTTGTTTTTCTAGGGCTCACAACTAACCCAACACAAGCACTCCGGCTTGTAACGAGGTATACCAACCTCCACTAATTCAATCCACTGATTGAATCAGCAAACAAATAATAATGATTGTGTTTGAACAATAAAGTGCTCCCCTTGAGCAGATATACAAATTAAGTACAAAATATTAAAAGGTTAGAAAAGCCTGATTGTATTTGCAGATGGTAGATGCTTGGGCTTTCTTCCTTCTTCTCTTCTACTCCTCTTGAAACGTTGAATCACGCCTCAGCAAGATTTTGATCGTTGAAGACTTTGGAGTTGAGATGAGGCTTTTTCCCTTTTTGAAGATCCTCCGATTTGGCCTTTGAAATGCTTGTGGATTTTCTTTTGGCTCTTGTAGATTGATGAGAAGGAGCAGACGAAACTTTTACTTGGATTTCACTCCTTTTGAATCACTCTCCTTTGAGCTAAATGATTTTTCCAATATGCTCTGTTTTTCCCTCTTTTCAAATAATACTCTTTTCTCTCTTTTTATTTTTTCTGGGTTATCTTGATTTGAAAAGAACTCCTCTATTTATAGAATCTGCAAAAATATATCCGTTAGAGTCAAGGAAAAATAGCCGTTATTCAAAAATCTAACCGTTGGAGCTGATGTGTCACCGTTAAAAATCGCGCCCAGATTTCGCGAAGTCGACTCGAGCTTTGTGGGAGTCGGCTCGAAGTCGATTACCAAAAATAGAAACAATTTTAAGCATGAGGGGTCGACTCGCGAAAACATAAGTGTCGGCTCCTGAAAGTCGGGAGTCGACTCGAGGAAAATGGGGAGTCGACTCGGGAAGTGCTCAAAAACATGGGTTCTGTTGTTTGAGCGGAGTCAGCTCGCACAGACAGGAGTCGGCTCGCACAGAGTCAGGGGTTGACTCTTGAAAAACCAAGGGTCGACTCGAGAAAA
The DNA here is from genome assembly GCA_900491605.1 of Calamus simplicifolius. Classification (NCBI taxonomy): domain Eukaryota; kingdom Viridiplantae; phylum Streptophyta; class Magnoliopsida; order Arecales; family Arecaceae; genus Calamus; species Calamus simplicifolius. The sequence goes on along the minus strand of UESW01004614.1, from coordinate 361,406 downwards.
TCAGTCAATTTGGGGAGTCGACTCGGGAACCCATGAGTCGGCTCGGGACCGATACAAAAATCAGAAAAATGTTCTGATTGACTTTAAAACTTGTCCCAATTAAATTTAAAATATAAATTTGACTTGAATACATTAAATATGACATTTATCATGGATCAAGACATGTTCCATGAATTCATCGTTTGAATTATAATGTATAAAATTCCTTTTTGAAATCTTATAAGCATAGAGCTTGAAACTCCTTTTTCAAATGGATTCAAAATTCATTTAATATAACCATGATAGTTTATTCCTTTCAATTTGAATAAGCTCAAGGTTTTTGATAGATAAACAGATTTTATTCTTTAAGGTACTCATGGCTTTTGGAAATCATCAAAATCAATAAAGTTGGGGCAATTATGTTTCAATAATTTCTCAACAATCTCCCCCTTTTTGATGATGACAAAAACATTGAGTATATGCATTGTAAAATTAAAAAATTGTGATTTCAAAATCAACTCTTGTGTTCATGGAAAGGCTCCCCCTCAATGAGGTAGCTCCCCCTATGAACCTTAATTTTATAACTCATTCAAGATTTTCAAAATTAGAGACTTAAGCATTTTCTTTCTTTATGAAATACAATATCTCTTCCCCTTATGCTCTCCCTTATTCAAAATTAAACTTTAATTGAATTGAAGGCAAGGCATGTACGATTTAATGTGCATATACGAATTGAATAAAAACTCTCCCCCTTTTTTGTAATCAACAAAAAGGTTAGGAAGTTCAATATCAATAACATTCTTTATAATTTTCCATTTAACTTATCAATTGAGGATTAACATTCAAAGAAATTCAAGGATACTTACAATTGAGATAGACAAAAGTAAAGCATCAACCATTCTCATTACTTCAAAATGAAAGTACATGGAATGTAAACTTGCTTAAAGCAAAGAAAGTAAACTTGATTACATCAACAAGAGATTACATGAAACTTAAAAATTTCTTCTAGTGATTCTATTCAAATGATCTACAATTTGCTTCATCCCTTCACATTGAAGTCTTACATAGTCTTTCAGTTTTTCATCAACAAAAGTACAAGCTGAAGAGATTTTATTTTGAAGCTCAGCGTTGCATTTGGAGTATGTCTCTGAGTCACCGCAGATGTCCTTAAGTTCTTCAAAGATATTCTTCAAATTTTACTTAAGGATCCGGTAGATGAACTGAGAGTTGACTCAATCAATGCAACTCGATCACTGAGAGAATATAATGCTTCTTTTAAGTTCATATACTTTTCATTGAATTCTTCTTTCATTCTATTTTCTTGATCACTTAACTCAGACTTGAATAGAGATCGAAGCTGATCCAACTGTGTATCAGAAAAACTACCAAATGAAACAGTAGAAGGCTGAGCAGGAACAACAGAAGGAGCAGGGGTTGAATCTGAAGCAGGAACTGGAATATACTCTGGAATAGATGAATACTGAGGAGGCTCCGGTGATGAATGTCTCAAAGAAGATCTGGGTGCCTCTACATCTATGTCTCTATCCTCAGTAACAGTTTTTCTCTCCCAACTTCCATTTTTCTTAATAAACCCCATGCGATGAATGGTAGCCAAAGTATAAAAATCTGTATGTCTTAACTCCTTCTTTGGCTCACATCACTGAACACAATCCCTTGGCTAAGAAATAATTTAGTCAAAACCATGCCATAGGGTAAGCTCGATTTCTTTTTCCCGCTACAGTCTGCAATATACCAATTATCATCCTAGGCAGATTGATGGGTTTTCCTGAAACAACTGCATCCATGACAAAGATATCTCGCACAGAAACATAGTCAAACGGCCAGTTTTGGGAAATAAGATCCTGCTGCAAATGTTGTGGAGAAGTCTTAATTCCAGTGGCAGTTGACTTGCAAAGACTTCCTCAAATCCTTCAAAGTTTCGGTTCAAAAGTCGAGTGAGAGCTGGAGACCTATCTTCAGGGGCAAATGTAGATGGTCCAGACAAAGGTAACTTCAATAGTCTAGAAAGAATGGAGGATGTAATGTTTAAACCAATGCCTCTAACCTTGCTCACCAAGCCATCATCTCCTCTAGATAAATTCTTGTAAAATTCTTTGACTAAAGCAGGATAGGTTGGACAGTCCAAAGAACAAATGTACTCAAATCCCATCTCGATTAGTTGTCTACCAATGATGAATCCTTCATTCTCAAACAATTCAAAATTGACTTTCCTTCCTGTGGTTACAACCCTACTGGCTAGAAGATCTACCTGAGGGGTAGGAGCTGGAGCTGGAGCTGGAGGATCACTAGCCGAAGGTGTAGAAGAAGAATCCGTAGACGGCTCGCGGACGGGTCGTCGGACGGTCCTTTTTCTCTTCACACCGGCGCCACTCGAGCTTGCTCCTCGGGTTTTGGGTGCCATTGATCTTCAAGGAGTGGTTAATCAGAGGTTATTTGAGGTTTGGAGGGTTTTGGGAAGTTTTGGAGAGGATTTGGAAAGATTTGGAAGAATGAAATGTCCGTCGGGTCGACTCGTGCCCTAAATAAATCGACTGGGACCACGTCGAGTCGACTCGCGCAAAGTGTGGAGTCGGCTCGCGACTAGTCACAGAGCACGGACACGATCTCGAGTCGACTCGCTCAGAGGGGGGGGTCGACTCCTGAGTTTCAGCAGAAACTCGAGTCGACTCCGATACTCTCGAGTCGGCTCCCAGACAAATTCAGAGAAAAATAGATTAAGATTCAGAGAATCCGAATTGAGTCCGGAATTTGATCTTTGAGTATGATTAAAAATCATGGACTTTGAGAGATCAAATTGATATGAGTTCTAGATAAAATTTCCTTAAGATTTTGAGAATTTGAAAGAATTCTAGATATATTTCCTTAGAGGTTTCAAAATTTATTCAAAAGGATTACAATTCCTAACTCTCCTCTAAGATAACAAAATCTTTCTTCATTTAAAGGTTTAGTGAATATGTCAGCTAATTGTTCTTCAGTGTTTACATAATCTAAACAAATTTCATCATTAGCTACATGTTCCCTTATAAAATGATATCTAATTTCTATGTGTTTTGTTCTTGAGTGTTGAATTGGATTTTTAGTTAAGTTGATTGCGCTAGTGTTATCACATCTTATGGGTGTTTTATTAAGTGTGATACCATAGTCTTCAAGTTGTCGCTTAATCCATAGGATTTGCGCACAGCAACTTCCAGCTGCTACATATTCAGCTTCAGTAGTTGATAATGCAACTGAATTTTGCTTTTTGCTAAACCATGTGATTAAGTTACTACCTAAGAATTGGCATGCACCACTTGTGCTTTTTCTATCTAATTTACATCCAGCATAATCAGAATCTGAATATGCAATTAGGTTTAATGTAGAGTCTCTAGAATACCATAAACCTACATTTTTAGTTCCATTTAGATATCTTAAAATTCTTTTAACAGCTATTAAATGTGATTCTTTAGGTTCAGATTGAAATCTAGCACATAAACATACTGAAAACATGATATCTGGTCTACTTGCTGTTAAATAAAGAAGGGATCCGATTATACCTCGATAATACTTTTGGTCAACCTTTTTACCTTCTTCATCTTTGTCCAGCTTGCATGAAGGACTCATTGGAGTTCCGAGGGGTTTCATTGTTTCCATACCAAACTTTTTGAGTAGTTCTCTTGTGTATTTGGTTTGGTTGATAAAGATTCCCTCCTTGCATTGTTTGATCTGGAGTCCAAGGAAGAAGTTGAGTTCTCCCATCATGCTCATCTCGAATTCTCCCTGCATCAACTTTGCAAATTCTTGACAAAGAGAATCGTTAGTAGCACCAAAAATAATGTCATCTACGTATATTTGTACTACAAGCAAATCTTTACTTTTTCTTTTCAAAAACAAAGTTTTATCAACATTTCCTCTTACAAAATCATTTTCTATTAAGAATTTACTTAACCTATCATACCAAGCTCTAGGTGCTTGTTTCAAACCATATAAAGCTTTGTGCAATTTAAAAACGTGATTTGAAAACTCGTGATCTTCAAAACCTGGTGGTTGTTCTACATAAACTTCTTCATTAATAAATCCATTTAAAAATGCGCTTTTTACATCCATTTGAAATAAGTTAATATTCATATGACATGCAAATGCAAGTAATAGCCTAATGGCTTCTAATCTAGCTACAGGTGCAAAGGTTTCATCAAAATCAATACCTTCCTCTTGATTATATCCTTTAGCAACCAATCTAGCTTTGTTTCTAATTACTATGCCATTTTCATCTAGTTTATTTCTATATATCCATTTTGATCCTATTACTGAATGATTTTTAGGTCTTTCAACTAAGGTCCAAACATTATTTCTTATAAATTGATTTAGTTCTTCTTGCATTGCTAACATCCAATTATTATCTTTTTCAGCTTCTTCTATAGTTTTAGGTTCAATTTGTGATACAAATGCAAGATGATTACTAATATTTCTCATGTATGATCTAGTCCTTATTCCTTGAGATGGATCGCCTATAATCAATTCCTTAGGATGACTATGAGCATATCTCCAGTCTCTTGGAAGATCTACATCATTATGATCAATATTGACATCATCGTCCTTATGTGAATCATCATCTTTAGCCTCTTGTTCATGATCAGAAGATACTTCAATATTAAGTTTTTCAAGATCTTTTTCAATTATGTTTGTATCTTCCTCATCATCAATCTTTTCAGATCCAGTTGCTAAAGATTCATCAAAAACTACATGTATGGATTCTTCAACTACTAAAGTTTTCTTGTTAAAGATTCTATATGCCTTACTAGTTGTTGAATAACCTAGAAAAATTCCTTCATCAGATTTAGCATCAAATTTTCCTAAGTTGTTTTTACCATTATTATGAATGAAACATTTACATCCAAATGCATGAAAGTATTTTATATTGGTTTTCTTTCATTCCATAATTCATAAGGTGTTTTCTTTAATATTGGTCTTATTAAAGCTCTATTTAAGATGTAACATGCTGTGTTAATTGCTTCCGCCCAAAAATACTTTGGTAAGTTGCTTTCACATAGCATGGTATGGGCCATGTCTTCTAGAGTCCTATTTTTTCTTTCAACTACACCATTTTGCTGTGGAGTCCTAGGGGCTGAAAAATTATGATTAATTCCATTTTCAGTGCAGAAACTTTCAAACAAGTGATTTTCAAATTCTGTCCACGATCACTTCTTAGAGATACTATAGTAGTGTTTTTCTCATTTGTGACTTTCTTGAAAAATTTCAGGAAAATTGAGAAAGTCTCATCTTTGTGAGCTAAAAATATTACCCAAGTATATCTAGAATAATCATCTACAATCACTAGACCATATTTCTTTCCTCCTAGACTTGTGGTTCTAGTTGGTCCGAAAAGATCCATGTGAAGTAGCTCTAGTGCCCTAGAAGTTGAAACAATGTTTTTAGATTTAAAAGAACTTCTAGTTTGTTTTCCAAATTGACATGCATCACATATTTTATTATTTTCAAAATCTAGTTTAGGTAATCCTTTAACTAAATCCATTTTAATTAGTTTTGAAATAAGGTGTGTGCTTGCATGACCTAATCTACGATGCCACAACCAACTAATTTCATTTATGTTAGCATTGTCAGCAATTAAGCAATGATCACTCAAAGATAATTTTTCTAGATCAACTAAGTAAACATTGCCATTTCTATAGCCAGTAAATACAATGCTATCATCAATAGAATTAGTTACAGTGCATAAAGAGATTTAAATGAAACATTAAAATTTTTATCACATAATTGACTTATACTTATTAGATTATGCTTCAAACCATTAACATAAAGTACATTATCAATTACTATGGATGGAGTTATGCGAACTTTACCAAGGCCCATAATTTGACCTTTACCGTTGTCGCCAAACGTCACAACTCCACCTTTCTTTTCCTCTAGGGTGATGAATTTATCTTTGTCACCCGTCATATGTCTTGAGCAGCCACTATCAAGGTACCACTTTTTCTTTGATCTTTTGGCTACAAGACATTCCTGCAATATCATCAAACTTTATGCTTAGGTACCCAAGCTTTCTTGGGTCCTTCATGGTTAGTAGCAATAAAAGTTGTTCCTTTCGGAACCCATATTTTCTTAGTTTTAGCATTTAACTTGTTGTTATTCTTTATCGTTTTACATTCAAATGATTTATGACCTTTTTCATTACATTTGAAACAAGTTATATTACTTTGGTTAGCTTTTATAAAAATATTCTTTAGAGATTTCTGTTTCCTTAAAGTGTTATATCCTAAACCTGCTTTGTAAAAAATGGCTTTTTGACTATCTAGGATCATGTTGAGTTTAGCTGAACTTAAAGTGAATTTATCAACAATGTCTTTATATTTTTTAACGTCTTTCTTAAGAGAGTCAATTTCTTTATTTTGCTGTTCTTTATCTAAAGCTAAAGTTTCTAATTGATCTTTTAAATCTTTAGTTGAGTTTTTAGTTTCAGATTTTACCAAATCTATTTCTTGATTAAGATTATCTCTTTCTTTCCTAAGTTCTTCTTTTTCATTAGTTAAGTTTTTAACTTCTATAGCTAATTCATTTTTACTTTTAGCTAAACTAATGTTGTCATTTTTCAAAAACTTATACTTTTTCTTTAAGGATTTAAAATCAATCATAAGTTCATTGAAAGCCTCAAACATTTCATCAAATGTAAAATCATCATTTGAGTTTTCAGAACTTACCTCATTGTCGTTGTCGTCGTCGTTGGCCATGAAGCAGATATTGGCAACTTCCTTTTGCTCATCTTCTTCCGACGAGGAAGATTCATCAGACCATGTTGCCATGTATGCTTTCTTCTTTTTCTTGTAGGCCTTCTTTAGTAAAGGACAATCATACTTAAAGTGCCCTGGCTTTTTGCACTCATAACAAACTAAGGGCTCTTTTTCCTTTTCTTTCTCCTTGTCCTTTTTCATATCTTTTTCTCCTTCAAATCTTGCTCCAAATTTCTTTTTATGGAATGGCCTTTTTCTCATAAATCTTCTGAACTTTTTGGCCAAGAGAGCAGTTTCCTCATCATCTTCATCATTACTCTCACTGCTGCTCTCTTCCATTTCTGCAGTCTTGAGGGCAAGAGTTTTTCTTCTTTTTGTTTCCTCCTCAACATGCTGCTTCATTGTTAACTCGTGGGTCATTAAGGATCCTAGAAGCTCCTCTAAAGGTAATGCATTGAGGTCCTTTGCTTCTTGGATGGCAGTGACTTTTGCTTCCCACGATCTTGGTAGTGACCTAAGAATTTTACGCACAAGATCAGCATTAGAATAAATTCTACCAAGACTTTTCAGACCATTCACAATATCAGTAAATCTAGTGAACATGCATGTGATGGTTTCAGTTTGTTCCATTGTAAACAATTCATATTTGTGAACCAAAATATTTATCTTTGATTCTTTTACTTGGTTAGTTCCTTCATGAGTTATTTTCAACCTATCCCAAATTTCTTTTGCGGAATTACAAGTTGAGATTCGGTTGAATTCATTTGAGTCTAAGGAACAATATAAAATATTAATGGCCTTAGCATTTAGTTGTGCCATTCTCCTATCATTATCATTTCAATCCCTTTCGGGTTTAGGAACAATAGTGCCATCAATAAGGTGTGTGGGTGTACTAGGTCCGTTTATTATTACTCCCCACAATTCATAGTCCGAAGCTTGAATGAATATTCTCATTCTAGCTTTCCAATATGAATAGTTGGTTCCATTAAATAAAGGAGGTCGATTCGTGGAATGACCTTCAGCAAAACTTGAACCAATTTGTGTTGCCATATGGATCTTTAGCCCTTGATCGTGAGATCAAATTCTAAATGAGCACTCGCTCTGATACCAATTGTTGGCCCAGATGGCAACCCAAGAGGGGGGGGGTGAATTGGGTTCTTAAAAATTTAAGACTTTTTAACTTTAATTGATTAGATAGCAAGATGTGCAAGTGAGTGTAAATAACTAATAAGCAATGAACAAGCAGTTAATAAAAAGAGGTAGAGAAAGAGAAAATAAGGCACGGCAAACACAAGATAATTTTATAGTGGTTCGGCGCAACCCGCACCTACGTCCACTCCCAAGATTCACTTGGGTCCACACTATAATCTCTCTAGATTACAGCCGAGTTATTTTCCAAGCTCACAACTCAAACTTGTTGTTTTACCGGGTGCACAACGAACCCAGCTGGTTTTACTCGGGCTTACCAGCACAAAACCCTACACGTTGTTTTTCTAGGGCTCACAACTAACCCAACACAAGCACTCCGGCTTGTAACGAGGTATACCAACCTCCACTAATTCAATCCACTGATTGAATCAGCAACAAATAATAATGATTGTGTTTGAACAATAAAGTGCTCCCCTTGAGCAGATATACAAATTAAGTACAAAATATTAAAAGGTTAGAAAAGCCTGATTATATTTGCAGATGGTAGATGCTTGGGCTTTCTTCCTTCTTCTCTTCTACTCCTCTTGAACGTTGAATCATGCCTCAGCAAGATTCTTGATCGTTGAAGACTTTGGAGTTGAGATGAGGCTTTTTCCCTTTTTGAAGATCCTCCGATTTTGGCCTTTGAAATGCTTGTGGATTTTCTTTTGGCTCTTGTGGATTGATGAGAAGGAGCAGACGAAACTTTCACTTGGATTTCACTCCTTTTGAATCACTCTCCTTTGAGCTAAATGATTTTTCCAATATGCTCTGTTTTTCCCTCTTTTCAAATAATACTCTTTCTCTCTTTTTATTTTTTCTGGGTTATCTTGATTTGAAAAGAACTCCTCTATTTATAGAATCTGCAAAAATATATCCGTTAGAGTCAAGGAAAAATAGCCGTTATTAAAAAATCTAACCGTTGGAGCTGATGTGTCACCGTTAAAAATCGCGCCCAGATTTTGCGGAGTCGACTCGAGCTTTGTGGGAGTCGGCTCGAAGTCGATTACCAAAAATAGAAACAATTTTAAGCATGAGGGGTCGACTCACGAAAACATAAGTGTCGGCTCCTAAAAGTCGGGAGTCGACTCGAGGAAAATGGGGAGTCGACTCGGGAAGTGCTCAAAAAACATGGGTTCTGTTGTTTGAGCGGAGTCGGCTCGCACAGACAGGAGTCGGCTCGCACAGAGTCAGGGGTCGACTCTTGAAAAACCAAGTGTCGACTCGAGAAAATCAGTCAATTTGGGGAGTCGACTCGGGAACCAATGAGTCGGCTCGGGACCGATACAAAAATCAGAAAAATATTCTGATTGACTTTAAAACTTATCCTAATTAAATTTAAAATATAAATTTGACTTGAATACATTAAATATGACATTTATCATGGATCCAAGACATGTTCCATGAATTCATCGTTTGAATTATAATGTATAAAAATTCCTTTTTGAAATCTTATAAGCATAGAGCTTGAAACTCCTTTTTCAAATGGATTCAAAATTCATTTAATATAACCATGATAGTTCATTCCTTTCAATTTGAATAAGCTCAAGGTTTTTTGATAGATAAAACAGATTTTATTCTTTAAGGTACTCATGGCTTTTGGAAATCATCAAAATCAATAAAGTTGGGGCAATTATGTTTCAATAATTTCTCAACACACATAGCAAATTCCGGTTTTTATGACGTTTGTAGAGGTGATTCCGGGTGCATTGGGTGAGACACCTTATCTTCTCTTGAGACGGTTTCCTTCGAGGGGAAGCAAAGTTGAAATAGCGTTGTTTCTACTCGTAGCATTCCTTCGTTCCTCTTTGGAGCATTTTGTTCTCTATTCCCTCTGTAGCTTCGTTTGGTGTTTCTCCTGGCTAGCAGAATGATGAGCCCCGACGACGTGGTTTCGAAGATTGCCGCCGAGGATTTGGAAAAAATTCGCTAGAAGTACGGCATTCCCTCGGATGTTGTTCTGCGGTTGCCGGAACCCGAGCATAGGGTTTCGCAAGATTTGAAACACGGGGTCTTTCTTTATGAAGATAGTCTGAAGGCGGGCCTCCGGTTTCCTCTCCATCCCATGGTGAAGGAGATCTTGAAGTTTTACAACATCTGTCCGATGATGGTCGCTCCCAACAACTGGCGGAGTATCATCTGGTTTATTTCGATGTGCAACCGGATTCAGGTAGTGGCAACTCTGCCCCTTTATCGTGCTTTATACCACCTGATACCTGGGAGGAAATCGGAGTGGCCTTACATTGAACCTCGGAGGTCGTTTAAGATGATCATGGATAAGCCGTCATCTATAAAGGGGTGGAAGATTCGATTCTTCATTGCTGAAGGGAACATTGGTTCCGATTTTCTCCGAGGATGGGGAGACTTTGTTCGGGATATGGAAACACATCCGACTTTATCCGAATAGGAGGAGGAGGATTTGGAAGTCCTCCGTGACAGCAGGGCGTTCTCGACCAATGACTTATTGTCGGAGGAGGCTCTTTACGTCGCCGGGCTTAGTCCTCTCAATCCGCATGGTAGGTCCTTTTTCACTTTTTCATTGGTTTTATTTGAGCAAATGCGTCTTGGTCTGACTGCTTGCTCTTCGCTCCCGCAGCCAAGAAGTCTGAATTGTCAAGCTGCATACAGAAAAGGATAGGCAAGCACCCAGGGGAGAGTAGCGGTGGAGAGAAAAATAAGCCCGAGAAGAAGGCTCGTCTCTCCGAAGAGCGCTCATCAGAGGTTGGGGTAACCACGACGGGGGCGCCGAAAATGGAGGAGGGCCCAAAGAGGACTGCTGAGATCCCCTATCCCCCAGTGGTGGAAATAGAAGATAGCTCGGACGAGACTCCGTTGGCTCATCCGAATGCTCCTCCTTTGGAAGATGAGCCAATGGCTGGCTTGGCGGAGGTCGGTGCCCCTGAGGGCTCTTCCCCGAACGAAGAAATGTCTCTAGTCTTGGCAGGAGGACAGGAAGGGGTGACTGCAACCGCTGAAGCTCAAGAAGAGCTCTCTATTAGAGGGCCTCCCTCGGAGGGGTTTAGGGGCGGCGACGCTGGGTCGGCCGCAGTAGAGACTCGCGAGGGGCTGACGATTGGAGAACCTCTTCCTGGAGAGGTTGGGGCAACTGCCGAACAGACTGAAACCTTGGCGAAGCCTGCAGGGGAAGAGCAGATGTTCGCAATCGAGGGGAGAAACTCGGACTAGGGGATAGGGCAAGGTGAGAGTCTTGCGGCCGAAGCTTCCTCCCCAAAAGCTTCAGGAAAATTGGCGCTTGGGCTGGCCGAGTTATCCAAAGAAGGCCATGCTAAAATTTTGCTAGAGGAGGCCAAGAGGTCGAAAGCTTCTCAATCAGAGGTTGCTCGGATCGATCCTTCGGGTGGCGATGATCAGCCCAGTAGCTCGGACTCGGCCATCGAGGCGGCGTTCGCTGCCCTAATAAGGTTGGTATTGTACCCGAGCACGGATCCTTCAGTGGATAAGTTCGCAGATCTGGATCTTGTTAATGCTGCATTTGGCCAGCGGGACGCGGTAAAGGATATCCACCTTCTTCCCGAATCAACAACTCTACCCTCATGGAGCTAGCCCGTCTTACATCTCCTGGGTAGGTTTCTACTCCCAAGCAGTGAATGCTTTCCGGTTAGCTCGGCCGTGCTTTTCTCACTTTGTGTTTCATTTTGCAGAGTGCTTTGGTTACCAGGGCGCTGTGCTGGCGCTTGAGCCTAGCAACGGGGGCCAGTATCCAGGCTAGGAGAGTCAACACCGAGCTTCAATCGCGAGCGAAAGTGTCTGACACATTTGAGCAGCTTCTGGGCACCAGTAACAAGAATCTGGTAAGGATGAAGGTATTGTATCGGGCTGCCCAAGATAATGTGTCCAAGCTAGAGTTGAAGTGAAGGAGCTGCGTGGGTTCCTGGCGAAGTGTGACGACGCATGCTCGGAGCTATCTTGGATCAAATCTAGGCATTTCGAAGAAATGGAAACTGTTAAGAAACAGTTTAACGAGAACCTGAGCAGGCAGAGGAGAGAGGCCGCGGAAGAGAGGAGTCACCTGAGTAGAATGCTTGGCGAAATGGAGGAGAAGGTATGGCGGCGCGACCATGATATTGTCGACAGGGACGACAATATCAAATGGCACCAGGAAAAGATTAACCTGCTCGATAACAAGCTCTCCCAAGCCTGGGGAGAAGTTGATGATAGGCAGTCAAGGATCAATGATCTTAAGAGCAAAGTCGAGCTAATTAGAGCTGACAAGTTAAGGGCCATTGATGAGATCAAGGAGCTGACCAAGAAGCTAGCTCGGCGGGAGGAGGAGGTATGGTCCTACCCCTTTTTTAGCTTCCTTTACTAGCCCATCGCAGCGTTGGCTAACTCTGTTTTTACAGATGAAAAAGGCAGAGCTGGATAACCGAGACTGAATGCGGGCCTTGCAAGGGGAGTTGGCATCCGGTCGAGAGAGGAATTTAGAGCTTGAGAGGTGGGTCGGTGAGTCCGAGGAGCAGGTTGCTCTACTGCGGAATTGAGCTACTGAAGCTGAGGGGCTGGTTGCCTCACTACGAGCCAGGTAGCTGAAACTGAAATGCGGCTCGCTTTGCTCAAGGGCGAACAAGATGCAACTTGCGCCGATGCCTTCCAGCTCGATGTGAAGGACACTCGAAGCAAGATATCCAAGGAGCATCCAGAATGGGACCTCTCCTTCTTGAGTGTTGAGACCCCTGAAGCTTGCTCCCCGGGGATGAAGAGGACGAATATGATGATTTTTCAGACGCCGATTTTGACATTGCTCCGGGTGTTAGTGAGGCTGCGACCCTGGAAGGGCATCCTCGTCATACCATCGGGGAAACAGTAGTGTTCAAAAAGGGTGAGACAAGTCAAGCTCCCCCTAATGTCACTGAGGAAGCTGCCGAGGCCGCTGGGGCCGTTCGCAACCCTGATTCTTAAGTTATATGTACGTTTTTGCTTTTGTTTTTTGAACTTGTAACTCGGTTGGAGTCTTTAATGAATGAGCCTTTTGTCTCCATTTGATTGCCTTTCTCAGATGATCTCTTGTCTTGAGTTTTTCTTTTCTTCGACCTCGAGTAACCTATGGCTTATTTGTGCCGCTTGGTAGGTTTAGCTCGGATTTGAGCGAACATCTTGGTCGAGGCCGAGACATATGGATAGGCTTGGTGAAGGAGCCGAGATACGACATAGCTCGATTAAAGGGGCTGAGAGACGACCTAGCTCGGCCGAAGTCGCAAGGTGCGATAACTCGGCTAGAACCGAGAGATGCGGTAGGTCGACTGGAAAGGACCAGGAGTTACAGAAATGCCTTGGCCAGGACCGAGATAGTCTGACTTATCGAGGGCGAAGACGTGGGTGCGCCTTTGATAAAAGAGGGATTTGATCCCAAGAAAAAGGGGGGGTTTGTTAACTTTCCCATCGCCATTTTCTTATTCTTCACGTTGCGGAGGGAGCAAATCCTCGCCTCTCGCGAGCGGCCACTGAAGTAACGACACGTGGCGAGGCCTTATGGCAGGGGCACTGGAGCTGATGGGTCGGGTGATCGGGGCACTCGTCTAAAGTAGTTTAAATACCAACGGGTGGTAGGGCATCGTTAACCACTTCCTCTGCCGATCTTTTGCTGGTTTATCTAAACTTGTGATAGCAAGATGGCTTCCGAGGAAGGAGGAAGGTTGGGCGGAGCATCAGTCAATGGTGTCAACGCCTGTTGGGGGACCCGTAGGGGCCGCACTAAGGCGATCATCGACGGGGAAGTCCTGGCCTCATCGTTTGCAAGCCACGAGCAACTTCGGAAGTCGGCCAAGCAATACATGGTTGCCTCTACCAGGGAGATCCTGCACCTTCGTGAGACCAATGATCGGTTGGAAAGGAAGGTGGCGTCCCTTCAACGGCAGTTGGGCGAGCTGATTCTGCGGCGAGGGGAGGGCTCAGCGGCTCCCGGAGAGAATGGCGAGCCCCTGTAAGGGCCGATGTATTTTTTTTCCTTTTGTCGCCCTTTTTATGATGAATGAAAAGAACAGCTTCTGCGGCTTTCGTGTTTGCTGCTGTTTTGAGATGCTTGCTTTCATCGTGCAAGTCTTATAAGCGATCCACTCCCTTGGAGGATTTTTGGCTATCCTGGCAAGATTCAAGGTATAGCGCTCATGCTTTAGCCGAAGTACAAGGAGTGCCTCATTGTCGATGAGATGAGGGCAGCTATCTTCGTCTAGATCGGGGTGTGGGATAACACTCAGTCGTGCTGAACTGAAGATAGATACTTCGGCTTGTTTCGAAGTATGGAAGCAGCTCTGGCCTTGAAGGGGAGCCTAAGGCAATGCCTTGATTCATGCCTGGATACAATAGGCAGTTGGGCCATAGTAGAGGATATTGAAGCGTCTTTATCGAGGAGTACTTGGCCTTTGCACCTCTTTATTATTCTGTCAGTGCCTTGTCTTTTCCAAGGCAAGTCGACCTTCGTTTTGCCGAAGTAGATAGTACGGCTCTGTAGCCAGCAAAGGGTGGCCTTGGTGCTTTCCAAGGGGCTTTTATTATATTGATCTTTTTCAATGCGGGTCGTTTTAGCATACGACGCAAGCACTTATCCGCCATTGGAGGACGTCGCTTTCATGGGACGATCTCCCAGGGCTACTCGTATCTGTAAGATCGGTGGGCGATTCTCCGCATTTAAAATTTATGATCTGGGATCAGAGAAAATCTTTCGGCGTGCGTCATGGTTTGGGCGATGCGTTTGGCGCGCAACGAGGGGCGCTATCTCTACCCCAGGAGGCCACGTGGTGGCATGGATTAGGCGTTTTGAATCTCGGGGCTTTCTATCTATAAAAAGGGGGAGGAAGGGGCCGTGTTAGGCCATCCCCAAAGCTTTCTTCTCTATGTTCATAGAAAAATTACATGATGGTTGTGTCCCGGAGGCTTAGGGTGGAGGGACTGAATTTTCCCTTTGCAAGCAGTCTTCCCCCGGATAGCTGGGGTGATGAAGGAGTCGCTGAAGAGCGGCTCGTCCTCAAGGGAAGAGACTCGGAGATCTCATGGAGAGCGCACAGGAGGTCCACAAAGAGCACACGGAGAGCGCACATATACGCTTCCTGTGTGTCCTTTGTGGCCTGCTACGGGGGACGCAGGGTAGGAAGTGCATAGGCACCCCCGTAGCACGCACGGAGCCCTCCTTCTCCATATGGCTGGATTCTCGCCTCTTCTCTGAGGGGAATCCTTGCCACGGAAGGGGGAGCAGAGAGTAGCATGGGGCTGATGGTCCCCTAGCTCTCTCAATCGGGCAGCGGCCTGCAGCCCAGCATCCCACCCAGGGGGAAGCTGGTTAGTTTGCCTGATTCCTCAGAATCAGCATCCACGGGCCATGCCTCCTTTTGGATCTCTTAATTCATCCGGAGGGACCGTGGGAGGCCGGCTTTGCCACTTATTAGGGCGAGCTGACTGGTTTGTTAGATTTCTTGGGTCAGACGCCGAAGTATCATCGTTAACCGAAGCTGACTGGAGCAGTTCGGCCGAGCTATTTACTCATTTTCATTTTTCGTGCTTTGATGCACTTGTAACTCCTCTCAGGAGCTTGTAACTTTTCTTTTGATAAAGAAATTTTTCATTCCTTCTTTCTTTAGCTTATGCCTCCTTTATGCTGGGGAGTTGTTACTCCTATATTGTTTAGTCCGACCGGGGCTTGTAAGTTGCCCAATCTGGAGGAAGTCTTGGAGATCTTTCGGTCCGGCCGGGGCTTGCAAGCTACCCGAATCTGAACGAATTTTGGGGACCACTTGGTCCGGCTGCAATATTATATTCTGATTCATAGCTCGGCCCAACCGAGGTATGGAGATTTAGATTAGGTAAGTAGCTCGGCCATCGCCGAGGATCTAGATATCTTGTCCGGCCTTTATGTTGAATACAAACTCTGGTGTAGACTGTCAGAGAAGATGAGGGTCGCCCAACTGATGCATGGGGCGCCTGGGACTTACGATTTGGTTACCTTTGAGGAAGGCGGGCCAGCGCGTTTCATTTCTTCACGCTTTTTCGAGGGCGCCAGACAAATTTTCAAGGGCATTTATCTTAGAGGGTGTTTGACAAAAAGGAGGGAACCTGGTCCCTAGAGAAGGAGGGAGTTCCCGAGCACCTCGTTGATGCGAAACAATCCTCTCGGGAGGGGCGCGACCCCTCGGCTCCCGCGAGCATCCATCGAGTGGTGACGCGTGCCGAGTTTTCACAGGTTGAGATTAATGACCCGACCGATCGAAACACTCACCAGGAGTTTTAAATATGGACTAGAGGGATGCATGTACCGGTCATCCTTTCAGCCAGTTCCCAGTGGCTCTTGAGTGCGGATATGGCCTCCGGCGGTGAAAGATGATCAACTCAAGGGCCGAACGGCGGTGCCATGGCTACAGGGACTCCCGGGAGAGTCGCATCATAGTGACCGTTGATGGAATGGCCTTGGCATCAGCATTCGCGAGCCATGAGCAGCTACAGAGGGTGGCCGAGCAATATCTGACCGTCTCGACAAGGGAGGTCGAGTCCCTCCCAGTGTTATCATCCAGTAAGAAGGGGAGATAGCATCCCTTCACCAAAAGATCGCCGAGCTAGTTCAGCGTGGGGAGAGTTCGGCGGCTCCCGGGGAAGATGTGAAGCCTCTGTGAAGGCTATTTTTATCTTTTCTTCTTCTCTTTGTCTTTTTCTTTATAATGAATAGAATGGGAGGTTTTTTTGGCAACTTTTGTTTTTGCTGCCATCCCCAAGATGTTCGCCCCTGCCAAATATTGTTTTGCGTTTTGTAGACCAACTAGATCAACCGGGGCTTGTAAGCGGCCCGAATCTGAGCTAAGTTTTTAGGAGAACACTTAGGTCGGCCGGGGCTTGTAAGCGGTCCGAATTTGAGCTAAGTTTTTAGGAGAACACTTAGGTCAGTCGGGGCTTGTAAGCGGCCCGAATCCGAGCTAAGTTTTAGGAGAACGCTTAGGTCGGCCGGGGCTTGTAAGCTATCCGAATCTGAGCTAAGCCTTGGAGATCGTTTAGGTCGGCTGGGGCTTATAAGCGGCCCGAATCCGAACATAGCTTAGGAGAGTACTTAGGTCGGTCGGGGCTTGTAAGCTACCTGAATCTGAGCTAAGCCTTGGAGATCATTTAGGTCGGTCGGGGCTTATAAGCGGCCCGAATCCAAACATAGCTTAGGAGAGTACTTAGGTTGGCCGGGGCTTGTAAGCTACCCGAATCCGAGCTAAGCCTTAGAGATCGTTTAGGTCGGCCGGGACTTGTAAGCGGCCCGAATCCAAACATAGCTTAGGAAAGTACTTAGGTCGGCCGGGACTTGTAAGCTGTCCGAATCCGAGCTAAGCCTTGGAGATCGTTTAGGTCGGCCGGGGCTTGTAAGCGGCCCGAATCCGAACTTAACTTAGGAGAATACTTAGGTCGGCCGGGGCTTGTAAGCTGCCCGAATCCGAGCTAAGCCTTGGAGATCGTTTAGGTCGGCCGGGGATTGTAAGCGGCCCGAATCCGAACATAGCTTAGGAGAGTACTTAGGTCGGCCGAGGCTTGTAAGCTGCCCAAATCTGAGCTAAGCCTTGGAGATCATTTAGGTTGGTCGGGGCTTGTAAGCGGCCCGAATCCAAACTTAGCTTAGGAGAATACTTAGGTCGGCCGAGGCTTGTAAGCTACCCGAATCCGAGCTAAGCCTTGGAGATCGTTTAGGTCGACCGGGGCTTGTAAGCGGCCCGAATCCGAACATAGCTTAGGAGAATACTTAGGTCGGCCGAGGCTTGTAAGCTACCCGAATCCGAGCTAAGCCTTGGATATCGTTTAGGTCGGCCGGGGCTTGTAAGCGGCCCGAATCCGAACATAGCTTAGGAGAGTACTTAGATCGGCCGGGGCTTGTAAGCTACCCGAATCGAGCTAAGCCTTGGAGATTGTTTAGGTCAGCCGGGGCTTGTAAGCGGCCCGAATCCGAACATAGCTTAGGAGAATACTTAGGTCGGCCAGGGCTTGCAAGCTGCCCGAATCCGAGCTAAGCCTTGGAGATCGTTTAGGTCGACCGGGGCTTATAAGCGGCCCGAATCCAAACATAGCTTAGGAGAATACTTAGGTCGGTCGGGGCTTGTAAGTTGCCCGAATCCGAGCTAAGCCTTGGAGATCGTTTAGGTCAGCTGGGGCTTATAAGCGGCCCAAATCTGAACTTAGCTTAGGAGAATAATTAGGTCGGCCGGGGCTTGTAAGCTACCCGAATCCAAGCTAAGCCTTGGAGATCGTTTAGGTCGGCCGGGGCTTGTAAGTGGCCCGAATCCGAACTTAGCTTAGGAGAATACTTAGGTCGGCCAGGGCTTGTAAGCTACCCAAATCCGAGCTAAGCCTTGGAGATCGTTTAGGTCGGTCGGGGCTTGTAAGCGGCCTGAATCCGAATATAGTTTAGGAGAGTACTTAGGTCGACCGGGGCTTGTAAGCTACCCAAATCCAAGCTAAGCCTTGGAGATCGTTTAGGTCGGCCGGGGCTTGTAAGCAGCCCGAATCCAAACATAGCTTAGGAGAGTACTTAGGTCGGTCGGGGCTTGTAAGCTACCCGAATCCGAGCTAAGCCTTGGAGATCGTTTAGGTCGGCCGGGGCTTGTAAGCGGCCCGAATCCAAACATAGCTTAGGAGAATACTTAGGTCAGCCGAGGCTTGTAAGCTACCCGAATCCGAGCTAAGCCTTGGAGATCGTTTAGGTCTGCCGGGGCTTGTAAGTGGCCCGAATCCGAACATAGCTTAGGAGAGTACTTAGGTCGGCCGGGGCTTGTAAGCTACCCTAATCCGAGCTAAGCCTTGGAGATCGTTTAGGTCGGCCGGGGCTTGTAAGCGGCCCAAATCCGAACTTAGCTTAGGAGAATACTTAGGTCGGCCGAGACTTGTAAGCTACCCGAATCCAAGCTAAGCCTTGGAGATCATTTAGGTCGGTCGGGGCTTGTAAGCGGCCCGAATCCGATCATAGCTTAGGAGAGTACTTAGGTCGGCCGGGGCTTGTAAGCTATCCGAATCTGAGCTAAGCCTTGGAGATCGTTTAGGTCGGCCGGGGCTTGTAAGCGGCCCGAATCCGAACATAGCTTAGGAGAGTACTTAGGTCGGCCGGGGCTTGTAAGCTACCCGAATCCGAGCTAAGTTTTTAGTATCGTTCGGTCCTCGATCACGCTGGGGGCGCTCGGTCATACCGAGCTTTTATCAAGCGGGACTTGACCTAGCCGAGGTTCGGAGATTCAATTTAGAGTTCAGGGGAACGGCTCGGATGTTCCGAGAGTGAGTTAGAGGTATTGATTTCTCATCGCAATTTTTCCAAATAGTCAACCATATCGTAAATAACAAGAATAAGATGCCAGAGTTATAAACGGGGCAGGTCAAAGAGGCGTACCCTACTGATAGTATACATGGAGGTTGTCCGAGTTCCACGTCCGGAAAATGGTTTTCCCGCTTAGATCCTGGAGCTTGTAGGTGCCAGGTCCGATGACTTCCGCTACTTGGTAGGGGCCTTCCCAGCTCGGTGAGAGCTTTCCTTGCTCCAGCAGCTTGGAGATGGATGCTTTCTGATGAATAAGATCACCAGGTGAGAAGGATTTTCCTTTGACTCTGGAGGCATGGTAACGGGCCACTCTCTACTGGTACGTGGCCATTCTGATTCGAGCTTTTTCCCTGACCTCTTCTACCAGTCGAGATTGGTGCGGAGCTACTAGTCGTTGGCTTCTTCCAAGTAGCTTTCAACTCGAGGAGAGGGCAGGCCTATCTCCACTGGGTTGATGGCCTCCGTGCCAAAAGCCATCCGGAACGGGGTCTCTCCGGTAGGGATCCTCCGGGTGGTGCGGTAGGCCCATAGAACATGGTGAAGTTCGTCCATCCATCTGCCTTGGGCTCTGGCGAGCCGAGCTTTAATCCCTTGAAGCAGGGTTCAATTTGTTACCTTGGCTTCTCCATTGGCCTGTGGATGCCCTACTGAGGTGAGGCGATGGGTAATGTCGTAATCTTCGCAGAACTCCCGGAACTTTGGATTATCGAACTGCTTTCCGTTGTCAGTGATGATGGTATGCGGGAGGCCAAAGCGGCAGATGATGGATTTCCACACGAAATCCCTAGCCTGAACTTCGGTGATTTGGATGACTGCCTCAGCCTCGACCCACTTGATGAAGTAATCAATGGCGATGAATAAAAACTTTCTCTGGCGGTGGCTACTGACGAACTGGCTGATGAATAGGCGGCTCAGCTCATTAAAAGAATTAACGGAATCTGGTTTCAAAGCATTGAACCAGGTTCAGGCAGATCCCCTGAGGGTGGAAGGAAAGCGCGGTAGAGGACCGCGTCTGATGCTCCGTGGAACATCATTATTGATCAGAAGCTGCTAAGATGATCGTCGGGGTCGAAGGAGCCATGATAAGGCTCGATGGCAGGCAGCTTGACGTGGGGGAGAATCACTTCCTCCATGATTTTCTTAGAGAAGGGGGCACCTTGCTCCACTTTATTCTAAAGCGGATGGGCTTGCTTGGCGGTGTCAAGCTCTTGACACATTTCTTGGAGTTGGGGGTGGATCTCCTCATCAGGAAGAGCAAGAGGGGCAGGACGAGGAGGATACTGAGACGGTGTCGAATCATGGTGAGAATACACCGGGGAGAGAGATCGGGCCCACCGAGATCTGGTGAGATCTTTGCCACGGGCTCGCTGGGGAGCTGGTTCAGCTTCTCTGGGACGGTGAGGGGGGTTTGCAACCCCGTATGGACTAGAAGAAGAGATCGCCGGATGAGCGGGGGCTACATCCTCCTCAGGAGGGTGAGGAGCATGAACGGCCGGACGGGGGGCTTCGGAGCGCCCCTGAATCAGGTGGGCTAGAGCCTGAACCTGCTGGGCCAGTAAGGCGAACTAGTCCTGAGTTACCGGGGCCACCGGCGGTGACGAAGTCTCGACTGGCGGCGGTGGCGGCACGACATTGCTCACTAGATCAGACCTTTGAGAGGTGACCTGATCTTGGACTTCGGAGGTAGCCTTTCTTCGGTTGGCCATGGGAGGAATCCTCTTGCAGACTAAGACCCTTGTCTCTTGGATCACAAGTTTTTAGGGACTTGAGGGCCCTTCCTCTAGCGTCAATCTATTGCTGCTGAAATCCATCCTCCGACTCAGACACGGCAGGGCTTCGAGATGGGCTTTCCTCCTAGGCGGACCTGCAAGACAGTCCTCACGCGAGAGGCATTGGGGGTGGCCCTCTGCGGAAGACCCTTCGATGCTCAGTCAGTGGAGATCGACAGTCAACAGAAATGAGGAGAAGGCTCTCACCGAAGAGTTCCTCCAGAGGCTCCGAGGGGAGCGCTAATGGCGGAAATGGAGGCAGAGAAAGAGGGAGAGAGAGAGAGAGAGAGCCAGTGAGCAAGTGTGCGCATAGGAGATGGCGTACCTGAGGGGGTATAAAGCTGTGGTATTTATAAAGGATCACCTGGTTGTTTGGGAGCGTCGTGTGCCCGAAAGCTATTGAGATTTGAATCCAGTTTGTTATGAGATCAGTAGGATTCGTATCTGGTTAGTTAGAGGATCAACGGCTGGGAGAGCTTGTTGATGTCTCGAGATTTGGTGGGAGCATAGGCCCCAGGGGCCTAGGCCACTCTCAGATATGATTCATGTCTTGAATCTTAAGGATTTAAGCTTTCCCGTGCTGGACTCCGCAGAGGTATGGGGATCACTTGGGTTAGGCCGAGTGATTGGAAGGAACCAGCTAGAAAAGCCGGGTGGTGGGATGGTTGGCTAGAGCCAAGGGACGATAGCTCGGTCGGGGCGAGAAACGGTAGACGATAGCTCGGCCGGAGGGGCCAAGAGACGATAGCTCGGCTGGGACCGAGAAATGAGGGCTTGGCTAGGGCCGAGAGATGAGATATCTCAGCTGGAACCGAGAGATAATGGATCGGCTGGGGCCGAGAGATGATGGCTCGGCTGGGGCCAAGAGATGAGATAGCTCGGCTGGGACCGAGAGATGATGGGTCGGCTGGGGCCAAGAGACGATGTAGGCTCGGATGGGGGTGTGGAAATGCGGTCCGCGTCTTGAGAATCTTTAGCACGGTAAGGGGCTAAGGCGCCCCGACCTACCGAGGCTGACATATCCCTGGCGGGTGTTGCACAGCAAGCAGGAATCAGGGCTAGCCTTAGCCACGTACACGATTATGAAGCATGGTGATTTTACCCCTCACATTTCCATTGCATTTTAATCTTAAATTTTTGCACTCAGTTACACCTTCTAGCCTTTAGGTCTTAATATAAAGTGGAAAAATTAGAGGTGAAGCCTTTCCACCTTTCTGATAATTCCTTCTACTAAACAAGGGATTTCTCAGCTAGATCAGGTGGATGGTTCGGTCCATGAAGCTGCGGTTGCCTTACTCAAGGGAGCCATTTTGCAGGATTGTTCAGTTATGGTCAGGGAGTCATCTATGGGGTTGGATGGTAGTGTTATTGGTCCGACGGGACTTCCAGTGAATTCTGATCATCTTGAGGAGCAGGTGATTGGGGACTCTGGTGGGGTCTCGCCTTCCCTACACTCTGCATGAAGATTCTCTCATGGAACGTGCGAGGGGCCCAAAAACCCTCGTTTCACTCCTCCTTTGGGAGGATTCAGCAGCTTCATATGTTTGATATCTGTATCCTAATGGAAACTCACCTATCTGATGACAGCTTGGCTCGGATTCGGCGGCAGATTCTAGATCTTGGGAATCTTATGCTGTGGAGTCAGCTGGCCTTTCTGGTGGTATCCTGGTGCTTTGGAGACCTGATAAAATTAGAATTGATGCCTTTCACAGATGTGGGCAGCATGTGGCTTTGGTTATTTTGGAGGGATCTTTTGATCCTTGGCTTCTGTCTGGGGTCTATGCCAGCACTGACTTTAGGATCCGTCGGGTTTTGTGGGAGGAGCTTCTCTTGCTTATTGGCCAGGGATTTCCTTCTCTTATTGTTGGGGACTTTAACTGCATTGTGGGGGCTACTGAGAAAAGAGGGGGAAGGTAGGTTAGGGGATCTACGGATATTGCGGAGTTTAGAAACTTCATCTCATCGGCTGGTTTTTGGATTTGGGGTTTGCGGGATCCCAGTTTACTTGGTGCAATAATCGCCAGGGTTCTACTAGAGTTTCGGAGAGACTGGATAGGGCTCTGGCTTCCTCCAATTGGCTTCAGCGGTTTCCTTCTGCTATTGTTACTCACTTGGCCAGAATTGGTTCGGATCATTGTCCTATTCTTATTTCCACTGAGGAGTCTACTCAGCGGACCAGACAGTTTAGATTTGAGAAGTTCTGGACTTTTTATTCTTCGGCTAGGCGCATTATATCTCAGGTTTGGCGATTGCCTGTTAGAGGGTGTGCCACCTATAGACTATCCAGATGCCTTCTCATTGCTAGCCGCAGGCTTTCTAGTTGGAATAGAAGGGAGGTAGGGGACATTGTCAGGCAAGTGGAGCACGCCGAGTCCACTATCTCTTTTTTGCAAGCCAAGGAGGACCAGGACGGGTTCCTTGTCGAGTCTGATCTGTCTACCCTCAGATCCACTTTGGCTATCCATCATTCTCTTATGCTGCAGCAGGAAACTTTTTGGAGGCAGAAGTCTTGTGTTCAGTGGATCAAGGAAGGTGATCGTAATATGAGATTTTTTCACCAGACTACCTTACGTTGCCGTGCCGTGAACCGCATCAGACGCTTAGTTGTTGATGACGGTTCATTTCAGGATGATCGTCAGGCAATTAGGGACCAGTTGTTTCATTTCTTCCAGTCGAGGTGGACTGAGATTTCTGGGGAGGGGATCCCTGTTTGTCCTGTTCAGTCATCCTGTAAGGTTTCTGCTATCGAGAATGACTCTCTTACCAGGCCTTTTTTTATGGAGGATATTCGTCTTGCTTTATGGGATCTTGGTCCGAATAAGGCCCCGGGGCTGAATGGGTTTCAGCCCTTCTTTTTTCGCCATTACTGGGATATTATTGGCTCGGATGTTATCTTGGTGATCCAATCTATTTTTCTGAATACTCATGTGCCTTCTGACTGGAAGCGGACTTTTATTACGCTGGTGCCCAAACGGCCTGACGCCTCCTCTCCCCAGTACTTTCGGCCTATCAGTCTGTGTACCACTTTATATAAGGTCTGTGCTCATCTTTTGGTCTCCCGGATGTCTCCGATCGTTCCTCGCCTTATTTCATTGGAGCAGGGGGCTTTTCTTAGGGGTCGTAGTATCACTAATAATGCCTTATTGGCCCCGGAGTTTATGCATGACTTGCAGAGAGCTACTAGCCGTCAATGTCTTATGGCTATCAAGATTGATATGGAAAGAGCTTATGATAGACTGAGTTGGGAGTTTCTATGCCGGTCCCTTCATGAGTTTGGGTTCCATGTGCGCTTTGTTGACTGGGTGATGGAGTGTGTCCATAGGCTGTCTTTTCTCTTCTTATTAATGGAAGTCAGATGGATTATTTTCATTCTGAGGTGGGCCTGAGGCAGGGTTGTCCTCTTTCTCCCTTCTTATTCATCCTCTCAGCGGATGCTTTATCCCGGGCACTGTCTTTGGCCCAGCGGAGGATGGCTCTTATTCCTTACTCTGCGGGGCCCCATGGTCCCTTGCTGTCCCACTTATTTTTGCTGATGACTGTCTACTCCTGGGAAAGGCTTCTACCGGAAATGCCACCACTTTTGCCACGGCTCTTCTGTCCTATTGTCGTTCCTTCGGTCAGAGAGTTAATCTTAGCAAATCTATGATCTGTTTCAGTCTGAGGACGCCTCCATCTTTGAAGAGGTCTATTTCCGACATTATGGGCATTCATGTTCAGTCTGATTGGTTGTCCTACTTGGGGATTCCGATTTCTGGGAGGCGGCCTTGATGCTCGGATTTTAGTGACCTTGTGAGGCGTATTTGCCATCGTCTCGATGGTTGGCAGGTTTTTGGGCTTTCTATGATGGCTAGGATTATTCTCATTCGCTCGATATTATCTTCTATGCCGAGTTATCTTTTAGCTAACACTGCCATTCCCCGGGCCTGTTTGAGGAAGATTGAGCGACATTTTTGGGACTTTCTCTAGGGATCTATGCAGGATGGTCATGGTTTTCATCTTTTATCCTGGGACATGATCTGCATGCCAATTTCTGAGGGTGGGCATGGTATCCAGTCGCTCTCTGCCAGGAGAGAGGCGTTGACGGCTAGGCATGCCTCCAGATTTCTGCTTGATCTGCATTGCTTATGGAGTTCCTTCATGAGAGCCAAGTATGGTGACTGGAACCCTTCCTCTTTTCCTCAGTCTACTCGTGGGTACTCTTTTTATTGGAAAGAGGTTTGTCGGTATGCTCCAGCCATTTTGAACTACACCTCTTGGATGATTGGAAATGGGACTTCGGTGGATATCACTCAGGATGCTTGGATAGCGGATCTCCCCCTATCTCGCTGGCCAACCTTTGTCAGTTCGGATATTCCTCAGGGTATGCGGGTCAGTGACTTAGTTTCCATAGATTGTCCTGCTTGGTCTGTATCGAGGGTGTCTAGTTTGTTTGGGGATGAGTTGGGCCGTCGTATTCTCTCTATCCCTCTTTGTCTGGGAGCCACTTCTGATACTAGGGTGTGGAAGCATTCGTGCTTTTCTCAGGGCTCCTCTTAGGGACCTCCTATCTATATGCTGTCCTCTTCCTCAGCAATCCATGGAACTGGACTGGGTTTAGCATTTTCCTATGCACCCCAGAGTGAGGTTGTTTATATGGAAGTTAGCATGGGATGTTCTTCCTACTTGCTCCCTTCTCTCTGGCGTGGTTTGTGCATTCAGCCTATGTGTCCATTATGCGGCCTTGAGATGGAGACGTCAGACCATGCTATCTTCCATTGTCCCAGGGCTAGACAGATTTGGCAGATTTTTGAGAATTCTCCTTGGGACTCTGATTCTGATATCCATCGTATTTCTTTTTTGAGACTGCTGAAGCAGGTCACTGGAGGGGTAGCAACCAGCAGGGTCCTGTGTGGGCTTATATTGCATATCAGATCTAGTTATCCCAGAACCGGATCCTTTTTTCTGACATGATGGTTCCTTCCGGCAGAGTTGTCAGATCAGCTACTTCCCTTTCAGCGGAGTACGCTCTTCATCATGGCTCTCTTGATTCTGCAAATTCTGGCCTCTGGGACTCCCCTGCTGCTCTGGCAGCGAACCGATGTACGGTTTATATCTCTTGGGAGCCCCCTCCTTCAGGGTTTGTTAAAATCAACTTTGATGGGAGTGTCCACGGCAGATGTGCTGGTGTGGCTTTTGTTATTCGTGGTGCGGATGGTCGAAAGCTGGCGGCAAGTGGCCTTGGATTACTTGATTTATCTGTGCCTCTTGCCGAGTTGCATGCGGCTTGGATTGGTATTTCGTATGCTATTCGGGCCCTGGGAGCCCGTAGTATTATTATTGAAGGTGACTCCATTACGGTGGTTTCGATGGATCAGGCAGAAGCCCTGCTCTCTCTTGCCTTCCATCCCTTTGATCTATGATATCCGCTCTACCATCTCGAAAGCTCGTCATGTTCATATTCGGCATATCTTCCGCGAGGCCAATGCTGCTACTGACTGGATTGCTGGCCGTGCGGCTTCTCAGTCTGGTGTTTGGAGCTGGAAGGAGGGTGATCCTTGCCCTAGTTTACTTACTCAATTACTGTATAGTGATATGTCGGGTATAACCCATCCCAGGGTGGTTTAATCACCCGTTTATACTAAAAAAAAAAAACAAAACAAAGGAATATGAGCTGAAATGGTCACTCTCCATTGCCACGTTCCCACCTCTCTGATGAAATCATCCCTACTCCATCTACCGACCTACTCCCCTCTCTCTCTCTCACACACATTTATTGACATTTATTAACCCTTCTGATATTGAAACCTATCTTTGGTGACACCTCTTTCCTTTTTTTTTTTTTTTGCTGACCACGCTGTTTCTATGTGATGCGAGGGCAACTCTTTTTTCGGAATGCGGATTGGGATAACCTGGCCGCAAAATTAACTCCAAAAGCAAATTTGATTTTTATTCCGATTATGTTAAAAAGTAGAACGGTTCTAGAAGAGTTATTTTGTTTAAATATTTTTATTCAGTTCAAAAAATATAATAAGTTGTTACTATTCCGTGAATTGTTTTTGCCATCCAACGTGACCATGCCGCTAAGTTTTTTCTTCTCGTAGCTATCATGTGACTTGGTGAAAGGTGATCAATATGTAAGTTATAAATTTTTTAAAAAATTTAAAAGAGGATAATCTCCATCTTTATTTTATACCTATATATTCGGCTATTCTAGAGTAGGGTAAAAGTTCCGGTCACTGATAATTTAAAAGGGAGTATGTCTGTGAATTCATTAATGTTGGCAAGTTTCAAAATAAAGCATCAGGATTATTTTCTATTAGGTCATTAAAGAAAATAAAAAATAGATACTTTATATCGACATATTTATTTTTCTTTTATTTGTTTGATATCATTAAAAAAAGGAGAAGAAGAATGCAATTATTAAGAGGAGCTGGCAATATTATCAGAGATGGCACGTAGGTATATTGTAGTCTATGCGTTAACCATAGCAGCATTTTTTCCTATCATTTATTTTTTATTTTTTATTTTTTATTTTTCAAAAACTATAGTGCAATTGGATGTCGCGTACATACGAAGGCTATATATGTTTGAATAAAGATTGCTAAATGAGGTGTGAACGTGAGTACATGGGATGAAGAAAAATAGCCGCTGCCTTTGCATAAGAAAAATAGCTCTATTTTAAATGTAATAGCCACGAAGCTTTCAAGAATGAGAATTTTGATGATATGCGAATTATGATGTCATTGAACAGGTTGCATGGGATTTATTTGGCATATTTTTTCCCCTAACATGCATGACATGTGCTGGATTCCAAAAAGTACTCAGCATCATTTATAATTTCTCCTTTCGTTTCCTGCTTTCTTCCCAGTTACGTGAAGGCCACTGTTGTGGTTCCTTCCTCTTTCCTTTTTTTTGCTCCTTGCCAAGCCAGTGCTAATACAGTCCATCTTATCTTCTTTCTTTTCCTCCTTTCACATTCTTTCTTCCCCCATCATTTCTTTCTTCTCCTCCTGGTCAGCACTGTCAACTATTTCATTTCTTTATTTCCTCCATGTTCTCCGTGTTGGCAGGCAAATTGAACATTCAAACCTTTCTTTCCTTTAATTTCACCCAACAATTAACCAGCCAGATTTGTTACTTCTTACCTTCTCTCTCTATCTCTCTCATCTTTTCCATGTATCAATCCACCACCAAGGTCCAAAACACTGAAATAGAGCATGAGATTCCTCTCTCTTCTACCTTCTTTCTCCTAATCATATCTCTCATTTTATATCTTTCCGCGTGCCCTCTTCCCATTTTCCACAAGTTCCCTCTTTCTCGCACATTTATTGAGAGAGTGTCCAGGACGAGGAGGACTGGAGGAGGAAAGGAGCGGAACGGGAAAATTAGAGGTGAAGCCTTTCTACCTTTCTGATAATTCCTTCTACTAAACATGGGAATATGAGCTGAAATGGTGGTCACTCTCCATTGCCCCGTTCCCACCTCCCCGACGAAAGCATTCCTACTCCATCTACCTACCTACTCCTCTCTCTCTCTCTCTCTCTCTCTCTCTCTCATTTATTGAGAGAGTGTCCAGAACGAGGAGGAGGACTGGAGGAAGGAAAGGAGCGGAAAGGGAAAATTAGAGGAGGGAAGAGGTGTCACCAGACTTATGCGCTATAAGCAAGCTGAGCAAAAGAAAAGGAAAAGAAAAAGGAGGGTGGGGTTGGCTCCGGCTACGAAGTCTCCTCCTACCTTCCTAGGCCAAACCCTCGCAATTAATTAGTAGCGTTCTTACTTAGAACTGCGTTGATATTGAAACTTATATATGGAATTCTTTTCCTTCTCGCTACTAAGGTGTACATATTCTCTGGTAAGGCTTTCCATTCTTATTTCACTTCTGGCAAAGTTTTCTCACCGACCTGACTCTATTTTAGAGCACCATATTTCAGAAAGAAGAGCAGAAAGGGAAAGATGTCACCAGACTTATGCGCTATAAGCAAGCTGAGCAAAGAAAACTGACCGAGAAAAGGAGACACGAGCATATTACGTGGATCTTTTAGGTCCGGCACGGCCGTGTACATTTATTTATTAGTTTTCCTACAGTTGGTCCTGATCTCCCCACTGCGACCCGTGAGAGGACTTATCTTCCCCCATCTTCACCATGGCAGTGGCGAAGTCGCGAAAGAACTTGAAATAATCAGTGGCGTAGGAGCTGACGATGGAGTCGATGGAGTATCCACTGAATAGCTGCTGATCTGAGTGTAGAAGCCCCTTCTTCTTCATAAGATTCTTATAGAAACCATTATCAAACCTGATCGACGTCAAGACGTCGAGAGATGCAAGGTTGTTGTCGCCACGGGAGATTGGGCAGTTGAGTCGGAGCGATGTGGCAAAAGAGGGATCTATGTTAGTTTCATTGTAGATTCGGTCTTTGAAGTCATGCATCTGGCTTGACCAACCGTGTGAGCGCCTACCGGGAGTGTGATGGTTCAGTGTTATTGGATGATAATCCTCCCTTCTTAGGAGAAAAGATGGCGAGGCCCAACAACAACTCCCTTCGAGGCTTTGAAGTGATAGATATTATCAAATCTCAAGTCGAAGCTATCTTCAGCAAACTGTGTCTTGTGCTGATATCTTGGCTATAGCTGCTCGTGATTCAGTGGTTGCGGTATGAATAACTCATATGATTTTCTTTATCATTCGTGTAATTATTTACGAGTGCTGTGTTTAAATGACAGCTAGGTGGACCTTCATGGACCGTGCAATTAGGAAGGAGAGACTCCACAACGGCAAACTACAGCTCAGCCAACCGAGACATCCCAGTCCCAACCGCGAACCTCAGGGACCTTATCTCAAATTTCAGCAGTAAGGGCCTCAGCATCTCCGACATGGTAGCCCTATCAGGTAATAATTAACACTTAGGTTTTTCAATTTAAGCCGACTTAACCATCATTAACATAAGTAACCCCCGTTTGGACTCCCGGTAGGCGCTCACACGGTTGGTCAAGCCAGATGCATGACCTTCAAAGACCGAATCTACAATGAAACTAACATAGATCCCTCTTTTGCCACATCGCTCCGACTCAACTGCCCAATCTCCCGTGGCGACAACAACCTTGCATCTCTCGACGTCTTGACGTCGATCAGGTTTGATAATGGCTTCTATAAGAATCTTATGAAGAAGAAGGGGCTTCTACACTCAGATCAGCAGCTATTCAGTGGATACTCCATCGACTCCATCGTCAGCTCCTACGCCACTGATTATTTCAAGTTCTTTCGCGACTTCGCCACTGCCATGGTGAAGATGGGGAAGATAAGTCCTCTCACGGGTCGCAGTGGGGAGATCAGGACCAACTGTAGGAAAACTAATAAATAAATGTACACGGCCGTGCCGGACCTAAAAGATCCACGTAATATGCTCGTGTCTCCTTTTCTCGGTCAGTTTTCTTTCTAAAATATGGTGCTCTAAATAATAGAAAAGCAAGAAGGAAATATGGAGATGGCTTTTCACTCTTTTGCACCTAAGGAGCATGGCTGCTCTTTGTAAACAGTTTGTGAGATTTTCTCGCTTATTCCTCTATATACATACATATATATGGATTTGGCTTGTTATCATGTGCTTCATTTGCTTGCACCTGACCTGACTTAAAAACTTCGGCATTGCGAACGCTGAGATCGCATGTGGAGTAAAGTCCACAAAATACATTTTAATTGAGCTCATCGAATATATCATATCCCATGCATTCTCGATTATTTATATGTGGAATGGATCTAGGCTTGCTGGGCTAAGATAATTTGGAGTGCAACATTGCACGTTTCACATCATAAGCTTAACTAACAGGAACAACCCCTCAAGTCATTCTAACTTCATCGATCTTCTGCATTGCAGAAGAAAATAGGCAGGGGAAAAATGTAATGTAATGTGGATGCGATTGTTTTCTAAGCTCGGCAACTTTTAAGGAGCAACCGGTTGAGTCACTGGGGTGATAGAGATAATAATAATAATAATGGTTATGGAGAGTTTTTCTTAAATAAAAAGCGAAGACCATTTTAAGAATAAGTTTTCACTTCTTCACTAAATTTTAAAATATAGTTTAAGAAAATAATAAAAAGGGCGAACGAAACGATTTCCAGCCTTCATTCCGAAGCCATCAACGCAAAAGCCAATTCAATCCAAACGCTAGCTTCAAGTACTGCTCAAACCGTCTGGCGTCAACCGTCCCCTTGATCTTTCGAAAGGGATCCATGGATTTGTTGAGGTCTGGCATGAGCAAATGATCTCGACCCATCTCCCGTGGGGATCACCTCGAAAAACCAAACTTCCTTTTTCTTTTCCTTTGTTTTATTCAGTCTGGGTGACGAAAATGGGAGTGGTACGTGGAAGAGTAAATGCTCGTTAGGGTACATTATGAATTCGCGTCGAAGCGGTGGACCCGTAAAGGTCAAAATATCTCTGGCGCAAAGAAATGTACGATCTTTGAGATGGAGAGGGCGATTGTGTGATCTGATGGTCGGGATAATCTTGTCCATGGGGCGGGAATGGCGGGAGCCATCCAGAGGTATCACGGCATCTGGAGCGCCTCATGTGACGATAAGTGTGACGCCGTTGAATTTGGCTCTCCAATCAAGTTAAAAAAGAAGTTTTAAAAAAAAAGGACGGCTGGATGGATGGTTTGTCGACCGAAGCGACACGCGGCACCATCAGCTCTGCCGCTATCTCGTCGACGTCTACATCGGACGTGACCACCTAGCGACCAGAACCTAGTAAGATCAGAAGGGTTATATATATATCCATTCCGCTCCTTTCCCTCCTCCTCGTCCTGGACGCTCTCTCAATAAACTCATATTCCCTTGTTTAATAGTAGGAATTATCAGAAAGGTGGAAAGGCTTCACCTCTAATTTTCCCACTTTAATTTATGTTAAGACCTAGAACGTGTAACTGAGTGTGAAAATTTAAGATTAAAACACAAAAAGAAAAAGATAAGAAAAGAGGAAAAAAGAATCCAACAGTCCTAGTTCCCTTTTCTGTCTGCCTCTAATATTCTCTCTCTTTAACTAAGCTCGCTCCTCGCCTTCCATCGTTAGATTCTCTCCTCCGACAATTGTTTGAAGAGTACCACCACAAGCCATAAGACGAAGCGAAGCGTAGAGGGAAAGAGAGAGATCGAAGAGAAAGAATAGGGAGGGGAAGAGTTGAGCTGAAGGATTAGTAGATTAGTTTTGCGGGCAAATTATGTCTCCAGTCTTCTGAGGCTTTATAAACAAAGCCGTGCAGGCTATTACAAAAGTATCCACTGCACCCTTTATGGGGAATGTGGGGCGCTGGTTGGGATATCCCAAGAGGCAGCTCCCTCCCCATTCGTGAGTCAAGAGATTGTTAGTTATCACTCCCCCACACACAATAAACCTCTACACAGACACATCCAATGGATAACTATAATTCTCATGTGTATGTCCATTCAACATACCCCAAATGTTGTAAAAACAACATCTTGGTTCCTTTCTTTTCCTAGTTAAATTTGGTCATGTTTTACTTCACTCACTACAAGTAAAAAACCCTTCATTGTGTTTTCCTCTCCTCCTCCTATAGAGGAAACCAGTGCTTGCTAAAAAATAAAGCTGCTTCCTAAATTTATATATACTTCTTTTTCCTTCTCTCAGGAAGAAAGGTGATAATGATATCTAATGGAGTCAGTCAAGAAGATATTCAATACCTGATTCAAGATCAATTTTCTTCTTATTTTATGACAGACCAAATTTAACTAGAGAGTTTTTATTGTATTTGTTTGTAAAAGGCTTCATTTTACAATAAGCTTAATGTAATCCAATGCCATGCAGAGTACAACAACGACCTCGCCCCCCCTATTGTTTATGGAAGGGTTCTAACTACTTCTGTTTTGGCTCTGTACAGGAGCAGCAGCATGTCCAACTTAAACTTGATAAGATACAAGAAGAAATTTAAATGTACAAAAAACAATCTGAAATTGCGGAAGATACTAAGGTAGAAGTACTCGAGGATCTTGAAAGCACTAAGAGACTTGTAGAAGAACTAAAACTAACCCTGGAGAAAGTACAGACCCAAGAGGCCCAGGCAAAAGAGGACTCCATACTTGCTGAACTC
Source organism: Calamus simplicifolius (assembly GCA_900491605.1). NCBI lineage: Eukaryota > Viridiplantae > Streptophyta > Magnoliopsida > Arecales > Arecaceae > Calamus > Calamus simplicifolius. The sequence continues at coordinate 328,366 of UESW01004614.1, read as the reverse complement.
AGGGTCAAAGAGATGGAGCAAGGGATCGCCAGTGATGCAAGCATTGCAGCCAAGACACAACTAGCGGTTGCCAAAGAAAGGCATTTAACAGCAGTCACAGAACTAAAATCAGTAAAGAGGAGTTGGAAGCCCTCCAAAGAGAGTTTTTTACTTTAGTTAATGAAAGAGATGCGGCAATTGGGAAAGCTGATGAGTCTATTTCTGCTTGCAAGGAGATTGAGAAGATTAGTTTTTAAATCTGAAAATTCCATTTATCTTGAATTTCAGAGCACATTTTAGGTCGATGAAGCTAGCTATGATCCGAAGCAGCACTCATAAAAGTTTTTTGGATGGATGCTGAAAAAAATATCATCCCATTTTCGAGACCAACGGTCCACCACGGTTGCTTTCACGAAGCTTTATGCGGGCGCGTTGATCTTTCCTCGGTTGTGCTCCGGATCGATGGTCAACAGCAATCAACTTTTATATTCTTTAACTTCCATGTATCAGGTTTATTAAATAATTAGAGGCGGGTGGCTAGTCACTATCCATCAACTATTATATTCTTAATTTCCATGTATCAGGTTCGTTAAACAATTAGAGTTTGATGGCCTCAAGGCATGCTATTGGCTAATCCCTTCCCTAGCTAATGCAAACACTTCAGCTCTACCTATCATCTTCCCCTCTATATCAACAGGGTTCGAACAAGCTACATGCCAGTCCCTCTCGCAAATAAAGACATCCCAAATCTACTTATTCTCGTCCCCTTTACGTACCAATAGAGCTAGCTACCAATAGAGTTCTAGCTAGGTGTCCCGTGTCTCCTCATGGCTACCATCTGTGTATTCGCATATGCTGCTATCTTGTCAATTTTCATGCTTCCAGTCGATGGGCAGCTCTCGCCAGGCTTCTACGATGAGGTGTGTGTGAGTCACGAAAATGGCATGTCCAGGATTATCATAGAGATCGAAACATAATTATGGAGAAAATTATTGATTCACGTACCTGATTTGGAATCCATAGAACTTAACGCGGAATTGGTGACGATTTCTAAACACGAACTCAAGATCTTCTTCCCTATCTCCTTCGTTAGAACACTGGCCTAATGAGATTGCCACTCACGAGAAGAAAGTTCTCTTTAGATCCGTATGTGAGTCAAAATGTGCATCATATTTCGACCATGGGCCCTCTTATTACGGGCCGGGACGTACTCGGCCCACACCAGCCAGCCCCATATTAGACTTATTAAGAACCCATATATCATACCTTTATTAGATCAAACTAATTTAATGAATTTCAATTAATAAAGCCCACATTAGGAAATTCTAACAGTGTGCCCTCAAGCGCTTTCCACCATGGACCACGATTGCACTCGAGCGTCGGATGGGCGCATCGTTGGTCCGGTTGCACTTCTATGATTGCTTTGTTAATGTAAAGGGCTGTCAATTAACTTTCATCTAGACAAGAACATCGAAGTTGATAGGATGTCAATTGATACATACTTGTGATTGCAGGGTTGCGATGGCTCAATTTTGCTGGATGATACCCCAACCTTCATCGGCGAGAAGACAGCTAGGCCTAATAACGATTCAGTCAGAGGCTTCGATGCGATCGATCAAATTAAAGAAGCCGTCAATGTACTATTTGCTTAGGAAATGTGGTCTCATGTGCTGATATCGTGGCAGTTGCCGCCCGGGACTCCGTACGGTGGCGACGCACCTCTAATAGTCCGGTTACAAGGAATCACGTGTGTTTCCTATTTGTCTCATATTTTCCTTTTTTTTTTTTTTTATTTGCTCTTGCATGGCCGCGTGCCCACCGTCGGGCGACGACGACAGCCTTGCACCGCTCGATGACTCTCCGGCGAGCTTCAACACGGACTACTACCAAGACCTAATGGCGAGCAGGGGCTGTTACACTCGGATCAGCGGTTGTTCACCGGGGATGGGAGTGCAACCGACGAGCTGGTGCAGAATTACAGTGAGAACGCTGATGGAAGACGGGAAGTGATGGGGAAATTCCGGAGAATTGTCGGGTTGTGAATTCGGATTAGGACGAGGGCATGGCGGATTACTTGGGTGGGAGGGTTTTGTGCCGTGACAAATTCACGGCTGTCGGGTGCTCTCATGTGGGTTTCTTGCTTTACGTGTTTTGTGCAAAAAGGTTTCGTGTTTTACTTGGCAATTGATTGCATGATGTCATGTCACAGTGGTCACGCTATGTCTCTCTCTATGTCAGAGGCCTGTACCATTTAGCTACCATATAGTCTGAGATCAAATTATAATGCCCACTGAGAATCCGTCCATTTAGCTACCATGTTCGCTTGCAGTCATTACTTGTTAACAATATATCATTACTACGTTATTCAATGTTCTTCTGATCCAGATACTAGTACTATACTGCCTGCAGCTACAACTCTTTCTCGAGGATGGTGAAATACATTCCCTCTTACGTACATCAGAGCCTTCAGAATATAATGGAAATGAGAAGACCTACGTCAACAGAGGAAAAACTTTCCGAAGAGGCCTAGTGGCGTGTATAGAGGCTGCTAGCTCTATAGTCTTCTTATCTTACTCATTTTTTTCATTTTGGGATTCATGAGAGAGATGATCCTTCAGCTCAACTCTTCCCCTCCCCATTCTTTCTCTTCGATCTCTCTCTTTCCCTCTACGCTTTGCTTCGTCTTTTGGCTTATGGTGGTACTCTCCAAACACTTGTCGTAGGAGAGAATCTAATAACGGAAGGCGACGAGCTTAGTTAAAGAGAGAGAATATTAGAGGCAGACAGGAAAGGGCACTAGGATTGTTGGATTCTTTTTCCTTTTTTTTCTTTTCTTTTTTCCTTTGCGTTTTAATCTTAAATTTTTGCACTCAGTTACAGTACCTTCTAGCCTTCTAGGTCTTAATATAAAGTGGGAAAATTAGAGGTGAAGCCTTTCCACCTTTCTGATAATTCCTTCTACTAAACAAGGGAATATGAGCTGAAATGGTCACTCTCCATTGCCCCATTCCCACCTCCCCGATGAATCATCCCTACTCCATCTACCGACCTACTCCTCTCTCTCTCTCTCTCTCTCTCTCTCTCACTCTCTCACATTTATTGAGAGAGTGTCCTGAACGAGGAGGAGGACTGGAGGAAGGAAAGGAGCGGAAAGGGTAAATTAGAGGAGGGAAGAGGTGTCACCAGACTTATGCACTATAGGCTAAGTTTCATTATAAATACATAGGGACTATGCGACTCTCGACCTTAACGATCCTCTCTTGCTTCTTCTTTGTCATGGCATCTAGTTTTCTATGCTTTTATCGTTGTTCTTCTTTCTCTTTACTGTAATAATTTCTGCTCAGTTATCATCTACATTCTACAATACTTCATGCCCTGATGCTTTGTTTACCATCAAAAGTGCTGTGAAGACCGCTGTCACCAGCGAACCTCGCATGGGAGCATCGTTGCTCCGACTTCACTTTCACGATTGCTTTGTTCAAGTAAGTCTCATTACCCATCTAATACTCTTGTCACGTAAGCCATGCAATGCCTTGAGATAAAATCATTTATAAATATTGTTTCATTGTTTATCTATTAAAAAAAAAAACTTTTGAAAATTAAATAGTTTCTCACTATTTTTGCATGCTTCAATTCATTTGCAGGGCTGTGATGGTTCAGTGTTATTGGATGATAATCCACCCTTCTTAGGAGAAAAGATGGCGAGGCCCAACAGCAACTCCCTTCGAGGCTTTGAAGTGAGTTGCTGTTATCTATCACTTCAAAGAGGCTTTGAAGTGAGGCCCAACTGCAACAGCAACTCCCTTCTTAGGAGAAAACGATGCCCCCATACGAGGCTTGCTGGCGACAGCGGTCTTCACGACATTTTTGATGGTAGACAAAGCATCGATGCATGAAGTGTCGTAGAATGTAGATGATAACTGAGCAGAAACTATTTCAACAAAGAAAAAGAAGAACAACAAAAAGCATAGAAAATATGAGAAACTAGAGGTAGACGTCATGACGTTGAAGGAAGAAGCAAGAGAGAGAGTCCATGGACTATGTATTATAATGAAACTTAGCCACCCGGGTGTTAGCGCACAAGTCTGGTGACACCTCCCTTTCTGTTCTTCTTTCTAAAATATGGTGCTCTAAATAATATAAAAGCAAGAAGCAAATATGGAGATGGCTTTTCACTCTTTTGCACCTAAGGAGCATGGTTGCTCTTTGTAACAGTTTGTGAGATTTTCTCGCTTATTCCTCTATATATATATATATATATATATATGTTGAGGTTGGATTTGGCTTGTTATCATGTGCTTCATTTGCTTGCATGGCCGCGTGCAAACTGTTATATATTTGTCTCATATTTTTCTTTTTCTTTTTTTTTTCATTTGCTCTTGCATGGCCGCGTGCCCACCGTCGGGCGACGACGACAGCCTTGCACCGCTCGATGACTCTCCAGCGAGCTTCAACACGGACTACTACCAAGACCTAATGGCGAGCAGGGGCTGTTACACTCGGATCAGCAGTTGTTCACCGGGGATGGGAGTGCAACCGACGAGCTGGTGCAGAATTACAGTGAGAACCCTGATGGCTTCTGGGCCGACTTTGGGGCGGCTATGATTAAGATGGAAACATAAGCCCCTTGACGGGAAGTGATGGGGAAATTCCGGAGAATTGTCGGGTTGTGAATTCGGATTAGGACGAGGGCATGGCGGATTACTTGGGTGGGAGGGTTTTGTGCCGTGACAAATTCACGGCTGTCGGGTGCTCTCATGTGGGTTTCTTGCTTTACGTGTTTTGTGCAAAAAGGTTTCGTGTTTTACTTGGCAATTGATTGCATGATGTCATGTCACAGTGGTCACGCTATGTCTCTCTCTATGTCAGAGGCCTGTACCATTTAGCTACCATATAGTCTGAGGTCAAATTATAATGCCCACTGAAAATCCGTCCATTTAGCTACCATGTTCGCTTGCAGTCATTACTTATTAACAATATATCATTACTACGTTATTCAATGTTCTTCTGATCCAGATACTATACTGCCTGCAGCTACAACTCTTTCTCGAGGATGGTGAAATGCATTCCCTCTTACGTACATCAGAGCCTTCAGAATATAATGGAAATGAGAAGACCTACGTCAACGTAGAAAAAAATTTTCGAACAGGCCTACGTAAAACTTAATTTAAACATATTGATCATGATATCAATATATTATTATGATCGATAATTATCTTTAGTCATTATTATTAATGGTCTATCCGATAAGGATAAGGAATTCGATCTTCCTTGAATCAGCTGCACGGGATCTTGATCTTCCTTTCTTTAGGGATCTTGAACTTCCTCCTTCTCGCGATGGATCTTGATTAAGTTCTTCTAATCAACGAGCCATGGCATTCTGATGGTGTATGCCCTCAGGATGTGCTCTTGATCAGGGACTCAATGCCAATGCCTCCGCTTATTAGGTTTTCCTTTCGATAACCATGTTGAAAACTTTAGGAAGGATCCCTTTTTATACTCAATTCCTTCACCGCATGCTCCCATCAAGCAAGCGTTCAAATATTAAAGGAGGGCTGTTATCACTTCTTAATTGGAGAAACACTAGTTAATAAAATAAGGACCATTAAAAGGCGACGGGTTATTACATTCTCCCACTTGGTCCGTATATTTTATCAACACTGAACAAGAAACTAAATACATGAATCATAGCGATAAGTCCTCTATAATTGAGTATTATCTTCTATGTATTACAATGCATTCAATTTCTTTACCACTATTCCAAATGTGACAACATAACATAATGAGTAAACCATATGTTTATTCAGAGTCCAAAAGAAAAGTTTGTCATTTCTCAAAAGTCATATAATGTGTACACCTGAATGAGAAATAAACAAATGATTGAAATAAGAGTTTCTTTGTACAAATTGTTATCCATACAATTATATCATGGAACCAACTCCCATTCTTATCACATGATCCTTAAAATTCTTAATTGGCATGCCTTTAGTCAAAGGATCAGCTAACATTAATTCAGTGCTAACGTGTTCTATGACCATTTTGTTTTCTTTAACACATTCTCTTATGGCTAAATACTTAATGTCGATATGTTTACTTCGACTACCACTCTTATGGTTTTTAGCCAAAAATACAGCAGCTGAATTGTCACAGTACAGTTTAATTGGCCTAGTAATAGAGTCAACAATTCTAAGCCCTGAGATGAAACTCTTCAACCATACACCTTGCGATGTAGCCTCAAAATAAGCAACGAACTCCGCTTCCATAGTAGAGGTAGCAGTCAAAGTCTGCTTTGCACTCCTCCATGATATGGCTCCATCAGCTAACATAAATATAAATCCTGATGTTGATTTTCGAGAATCAACGTAGCCAGCAAAGTCCGAATCTGAGTAGCCCTCTATCTCCAAATGATCAGTTTGTCTATACATGAGCATGTAGTCCTTGGTCCCTTGAAGATACCTCATGACCTTTTTAGCAGATCTTCAGTGGCCTAAACCTGGATTACTCTGATATCTTCCCAACATTCCTACTGTAAATGCAATGTCAGGTCTTGTGCAAACCTGAGCATACATTAGGCTTCCAACAGCTGAAGCATATGGAATGTTGTGCATATGTTCCCATTCAAGTTCATTTTTAGGGCACTGGTTCAAAGCGAACTTGTCACCCTTCACTATAGGTGCAACACTTGGTGAACAATTTTTCATCCGAAATCTCTTCAAGACTTTATTGATATAAGTTTCTTGAGACAATCCCAAAATGCCTCGAGATCTTTCTCTATGGATCTTAATGCCAATGACATAAGATGTCTCACTCATATCTTTCATATCAAAATTTTGGAAAGAAATTATTTCACCTCATATAGCAACCCTTTATCATTGGTTGCAAGTAGAATGTCATCCACATATAGGACCAAGAAACAAATTTTGCTCCCACTAACCTTCTGGTATATACATTGATCCATGATGTTCTCTTCAAAACCAAAGGAAGAGATCACATCATGAAATTTTAAATACCACTGACGTGAGGCTTGTTTCAATCCATATATGGATTTCTTAAGCTTGCAAACCAAATGCTCACCATCACTAGAGAAAAATCCTTCAGGCTGTTTCATGTAAACCTCTTCCTCTAGATCTCCATTAAGGAACGCAGTCTTCACATCCATTTGATACAACTCAAAATCAAAATGAGCTACCAATGCCATAATTATTCGGAGAGAGTCTTTCTTGGATACAGGAGAAAATGTCTACATGTAGTCGATTCCTTCCCTCTGAGTGAATCCTTTGGCAACGAGTCTTGCTTTATATCTCTCAATGTTGCCTTGTGAGTCTTTCTTTATTTTGAAGATCCATCTACATCCAATGGCTTTTACACCATCAGGCAACTCAACAAGATCCCAGACTCGATTAGATGCCATAGATTCCATCTCGTCTTTCATGGCATTGAACCACAAGTTTGATTCCTTAGAACTCATGGCTTGTGAAAACGTTTCAGGATCATTTTCGGCTCCAATGTTATAGTCAGATTCATGTAGATACACAACATAATCACTAGGAATTGCTGATTTCTTTATTCTAGTTGATCTTCTTAATGTTGTGTCAATGACCTCTTGAGGAGTATCTTGCACAACTGATTGTTGATGAACAATACGATCTTCTAGATTACCATCAGCTTGTGAAATCTCAATGACTGGTTGTTGGGCACTTAATTGAGTTTGAGGAGTGCTATAAATAACAACTAATCCCTCACTTGAAGTGGAAGCTGGAATAACTGAATGATCTTTCTCAGAAGAAGCCAAATACTGAGATTGATCACTCCCACTGATCAAGTCATTCTCAAGAAATTTTGCATTTCTTGATTCCACAATCCTAGTGCTGTGAGATGGAAAATAAAATCTATAACCCTTGGACTTCTCAGCATATCCAATAAAGTATCCACTAATGGTCCTTGGGTCTAGTTTTTTTTCTTGTGGATTATAGACTCTTACTTCAGATGGGCATCCCCAAACACGTATATGTTGCAGACTTGGTTTCCAACCTTTAAATAACTCAAATGGCATTTTGGAAATAGCCTTGGTTGGAACCCGATTCAATATATACGCAGCAGTTTTAAGAGCTTCAGTCCACAAGGATTTAGGTAAGTTAGAGTTGACAATCATGCTCCTTACCATGTCCAATAATGTCCGATTTTTCCTTTCAGCTACACCGTTTTGGTCAGGAGACCCTGGCATGGTGTATTGTGCAACAATTCCATTTTCTTCAAGAAACCAAGCAAACGGACCAGGTGCTTATCCATTCTCAATGTATCTACCATAATATTCTCCACCTCTATCTGACCTCACGATTTTAATTTGCTTGCCGCATTGTTTCTCTACTTCTGCCTTAAATACCTTAAAGGCATCTAATGCTTCGTTCTTATTATGAAGTAGGTAGAGATACATATATCGTGAATAGTCATCAATAAATGAGATGAAGTATCTCTGACCATACGAATCCATATCTGGGCTACAGATATCCGTATGTATGATCTTCAGTATTTCCGAACTTCTCTTGGCATTTTTTTTGGACTTGTTGGTTTGCTTTCCCTTTATGCAGTCCACACAAGTGTCAAAATCAGTAAAATCAAGAGTATCAAGTACTCCATCTTTTACTAATCTTTTAATTCTCTCAATGGAGATATGACCTAATCTTCGATGCCACAAAATAGAGGAATTCTCATTTATAACACATCTTTTCATACCAGTTTGGGCGTGCATCACATTATAGGTGGTATTATTTTTCAAATTAATTTGAAAAAGATTGTCTGATAATGTACCATTCCCAATAAGCTTAGATTTATAAAATAAATCAACAGAGTTTTTATTAAAATTAAAGGAGTATCCTGCTGGTACAAGCCTTGACACTGAAATCAAATTTCTAGAGAAACTTGGAATATAAAATATCTTTTCCAAATCCAAAACAAAACCAGAATGTAAAATAAGTCTGCACGTTCCAATTGCTTCCACATGTGAACCCATCTTGTTTCCTGAATAGATGCTTTGTTCACTTCCCAATGGTTTTCTTTGATTTAGAAAACCCTGCAAGGTATTTGAAACATGGATTGTAGAACCAGAATCAATCCACCATGTGTTATGACATATAACCAAATTGGATTCATGACATATGAATGAGGTTAGAGTACCTTTCTTGTCAAGCCAAGCTTTGAATTTGAGACAATCTTTCTTTATATGCCCTTTCTTCTTGCAAAAGAAGCACTTGGACTCCTTCTTGTCTTCTGTATGGATGGATACTTTACCCTTTCCTTTGCGTTTGGCTTTGGAAGCTTTAATCTTTTTCTGAGTGACTAAATGTGCACTTTCTCCCATTTCTAAAATCAGCCTCCCTTCCTCTTGAACACACATGGTCAGAAGTTCATTAATTGATCATTTGTCCTTATGTGTATTGTAAGATATTTTGAAGGGACTATATTGTTGTGGGAGTGAGCTCAAAATAAAGTGCACCAAGAAAGATTCTGACATCTCAACCTCTAGGGATTTCAACTGAGCCGCAATGTCCCTCATCTTCATGATGTGCTCACGCACACCTCCAACCGTAGTGAGCTTCATTGATGATAATTTTGTCATTAGGGTGCTAGCCATTGCCTTATCTGAAGACTCAAATTGTGCATCAATAGCCTTCAAAAGTTTCTTGACATTTTTGCACTCAGAAATTAAACCACGTATACTAGCAGAAATTTTAGTACGTATGAACATCATACTAAGGCGATTGGACCGTTCCCATCGTTCATACGCAGCAATCTCAGCCTGAGTGCTAGTAGATGTAACTGAATGTGGTTCATCCTTCCTGATAGCATAGTCAATATCCATGCACCCTAATTGAAGAAGAATTCTCTCCTTCCATAATTTATAATTATCATCACTTAAATCGGGAATGTCATATTTCATATCAGAAATATTAACAGGCAAAATAGCTGCATAAAAATAAAATTATGTTCATGTAATTGAATTTGAGGCATATAACTTGATGTTATGTTTTACCAATGTAAACATGCAATAACATGAATCAATAATATACAATAACTACCTGTGGGCTAAGTTATTATACTCAAATAGTCATTAGCTTAATGATGTGACTAACAAATTATATTCCTTTCTTAATTCTTGTGGGTAATTAAGAAAATAATTTGTTATCGCATCCTAATTAATTATATTAGTGCAACAAAAATTCCTGTGGGATAAGATTCATTACATTAATATAATTAGTCACAATTAATGTCATCTAACCTTATGTGATCTTTGCAACTCAATATATAATTTTGATTAATCAAAGATGCTGTGGCTACTCCTCAATTAATCAACATCATATTGATCACATGACATTATATGCATATAGATTAACCAATTTAGCATGATTATTAGGTAGTGATCTTAATCAACGTAACATTTCCAAATCAAGATCTGAGTTAGTCAAATTGGCCAGGCCAATGAAAGAGAAGTGGGGGTCCCCCCGTTGCTTTCCTTAGGTCAGTCAATGGAACCAATTAAGTAACCATAATCTCTTTACCTTTCTAGACACCAACTGACCAATAGACCTTGAAAGGATTTGCACTGTGATTTTTACACTACCACCAAATTCATGCATAGAATAAATCTAGTACGCAGAACAGAAGACAATATTTCAATTATCTATTTAATGAATTTTGAAATTATCATCTTAAGAAAAAATTTTGTTAATTAAAACACGTCCGACCGTAGCTCATTATTTCCTTGGGTCAGTCTATGCAAAACACCGTAGGCATAGAGACTCAGGAGGCATATTTTAATACAAAAATTTAAACTCAAGAAACAAATGATGAAAATAAATCATGTTACATGATTTAATAAAATATTAAATAGATAATAAATGTATTTAAAATTCAACCAATCCAGATTTTAAATCTCGTGAAAGAACGGAAAGACCATAAGCGAGAAAAGCGAAAACCAAAAGTTTTCTCTCTTTTTTAATATGTCACTGCATGTGGTTATGGAAGCCACGTTTTCGCTGCATTTCTTTTCTTTAGTTTTTCTTTTCTTTAATGCTACGTTTCTTTTCTTTTTTTTTCTTTAATGCTATCTCTTTAATACCAAAAAAAAATTCGAAAAACCTTTAATGCTAGAAAGAAATCTTTAATAGAAAAGAAAGAGGCCACGTTTTGTTTCCGCAAAAATCGGAATCTGAAATAGGTTTAATGGTTTCTGTCAATTCTGTGAACAAAGATCAGAACTGATCGAAACCTGAGATCCGAAAAACTGAAAACGGAAAACACACGGCATAAATTGCTTGAAAAGAGAAACTTGGATAGAAATCCTCACAAAATAAGGCAGAGGTTTTAAAAAGCTCTGATACCAAATGTAAGACTTAATTTAAACATATTGATCATGATATCAATATTATTATGATCGATAATTACCTCCAGCCATTATTATTAATGGTCTATCCGATGAGAGTAAGGAATTCGATCTTCCTTGAATCAGCTGCACGGGATCTTGATCTTCCTTTCTTTAGGGATCTTGAACTTCCTCCTTCTCGCGATGGATCTTGATTAAGTTCTTCTAATCAACGAGCCATCGCATTCTGATGGTGTATGCCCTCAGGATGTGCTCTTGATCAGGGACTCAATGCCAATGCCTCCGCTTATTAGGTTTTCCTTTCGATAACCATGTTGAAAACTTTAGGAAGGGTCCCTTTTTATACTCAATTCCTTCACCGCATGCTCCCATCAAGCAAACGTTCAAATATTAAAGGGGGGGGGCTGTTATCACTTCTTAATTGGAGAAATGCTAGTTAATAAAATAAGGACCATTAAAAGGCGACGGGTTATTACAGCCTAGTAGCGTGTATAGAGGCTGCTAGCCCCCTGATAAAGCAACAAAGATACCGATCGATGAAGCACTGGAGTTAGGACTGAAAATGAGAAAGATACTTGCCCAATGTTGTGGACTTTGATAACATAGAAATTATTCACAACAATGCAAATACCAAAGTGATCTATTTTTCAAATTCTAGTTAGTATCACCCAGTGTTAGAATCATATCCCCATGCTTAACAAGAAGTATGACATGCACTCGCACATGTAATGGCACTGCATCACAGATTAACAGAATTATATCTAGTTCAAGACTCATAAATCTCAATGATATGATAAAAGGAAGAAATAAAAACTGCCAGCTACTAAGCATGAAGAGAATTCCAAGCAATGAAACCATTTTAATTAAGAAAAGAAGAAACGTGGATAAATGTAAAAAATGAAAAAAGTTAAAAAGTCCACAAAGGAAATTCATCATCAGAGAAGACAACCAACATACAAGATTGGTGCCACTCAGCAGAGATTAAACGGAAGTTGCAAACAATAAACTCTTAAGAGATCTATAGCGTATGAGATCATTCTAGTGATACCTTATACATGTTTCCAGGCATAGAATAAAAGTTGACACAACTTGGATGAATTTTTTTTAAAAAAATTAACAAAAACAATATAAAGGAAGAACAACACACCAAGAATACTCATGTGTAAAAGTTGTTCAAGATATTAAATACAGAAAGTGTTAGAATTGCTTCCTGAAGCACGGTAATAGGTATTGACTCAATTATTAATTTTGATGATTAACAAAAGTCATGAGTATATTTCTTATGTTTCTAATAAAATTGATAAGTGTTTCAGGAATTAAGATTGGTTATTCATCTATATGCTACTTAGAAAATCAGTTTCAAGTTGAATTTAAATGGAATCTATGTAAGTTCAGAACTTGAAGCCGACACCCTAAATCCTCGGAGCCGACTCCAGAGAGTATCAGAACAGTATCAATTTTTGGCATGCTTCGGAGCCGACACCTAAATTTCTGAAGCCTACACATGAAAAATTAGAGTCGACACCTGCAGAGTGTGGAGCCGACTTCAGACCAGTTATAGAGAGTGATATTTTCGGACACTGGTGGAGCCGACACCCTCAGAAAGTTGGAGCCGACTCCAGATCTCAGCGAGCCGACATTTCAAAATCTTGGAGCTGACACCTTGATGGATGATTTATTACTATTTTTAGGATCCCGATTTAGAGCCGATACCTGAAGACCTGGAGTCGACCCCTCCACGTCAGAAACAGAATTTCAAGTTTTCAACGGATATATTTTTCTTACCTAACCTCTAACGGATCTATTTTCTTTTGGTAAGGATCATCCAAAGACAACTCCAATGGCTATTTCTCACCTACTCGTGGATTGGAATGTCTATAAAAAGGGATTGAGCCATTTGAAATAAGAAGAACGAAAAAACAGTGAAACGAAAAGAAAGAAAGAGAAATCAAAAATCTCACTTCAAGAAATCTTTTGAGCCAAAGCCTATTCACTATTGAGAGCTAGAAGAGTAATCCAAAAGAGCCAAAAGAGCTATTTCAAAGGGTTTTCCAAGTTTTAAAAAAAAAGGAGAAAAGCCCTAAAATCTTCAGCCGTTTCTTCACCAAAATCTCTTCAAGCGCTCTACTTCCATTCAATTCAAAAGAGAAGAAGAGAAGAAAAGAAGAAAAGCTCAAGCCCTACATTGCTTCAGAAATTAGGCTTTTCTATTTTCATTTACTTATATTGCTCATTTGCTCAATTAAATAGCTGTTAATGTTATAAATTCTTAATTGATTTATAGTTTGTCTAATTCAATCAGGGGATTGAATTAGTGGAGGTAGTATACCTCGGGACATGCTAAGGATAGCTTGTGGTTAGGTTTTGTGCTGGTGAGCCTGTGAAAACCAGCTGGGTTCGTTGTGACCCTTGGAAAACAATAAGTTTGAGTTGTGAGCTTGCAAAACAACTCGATTGTAATCAAGTGGATTATAGTGTGAGTGCTGCTTGGGAGTGGACGTAGGTGTTGGATACACTAAACCACTATAAAATCTTTGTGTTTGTCGTGCTTTGTCTCTCTCTATCTCATTTATTTGTGCTTAGCATTTATCTATACATTGCACTCAAGCATCTTCATATCAAAGCAATTAGTTTTAAAGTATTAAAATTTTTTAAGAACCCAATTCACCCCCCCTCTTGGGTTGCCATCTGGGCCAATAATTGGTATCAGAGCTTGTGCTCATTTTCAGTTTGATCTAACGATCAAGAGTCAAAGATCCAAATGACAGCTCAAGCTGGATCTTCATTTGCTGAAGGTCAATCTACAAATAGACCTCCTTTATTTAATGGTGCAAATTATTCTTATTGGAAAGCTAGAATGAGAATTTTTATTCAAGCTTTAGATTATGAATTATGGAGTGTAATCACTAATGGACTTAGCACACCCATACACTTAGTAGATGGTTCAATAGTTCCTAAACCCGAAAGGGATTGGAATGAGAATGATAGAAAAATGGCTCAGCTTAATGCAAAAGCCATGAATGTTTTATATTGTGCTTTAGATGCTAATAAATTTAATAGAATTTCTACATGTATTTCTGCAAAAGAAATTTGGGATAGACTAGAAGTTACCCATGAGGGTACTAATCAAGTTAAAGAGTCTAAAATCAATATCCTAGTGCACAAATATGAATTTTTTAGCATGAAACAAACTGAATTAATCACATGCATGTACACTAGATTCACTGATATAGTTAATGGTCTAAAAAGCCTTGGCAAGACTTATACTAACTCTGAGTTGGTTCATAAAATTCTTAGGTCTCTTCCAAGATCATGGGAAGCGAAAGTAACAGCAATCCAAGAAGCAAAGGATCTCAATACCTTACCTTTGGAGAAGCTACTTGGATCATTGATGACCCATGAACTGATCATTAAACAACATCAAGAGGAAGAGGTCAAAAAGAAGAGAACCATTGTTGGCCCAGATGGCAACCCAAGAGGGGGGTGAATTGGGTTCTTAAAAATTTAAAACTTTTTAACTTTAATTGATTAGTTAGCAAGATGTGCAAGTGAGAGACTAACTAAAATTAATACACAAGCAAATAAAGAGAGATAGAGATAGAGAAAATTAGGCACGGCAAACACAAGGCAATTTTATAGTGGTTCGGCGCAACCAGCACCTACGTCCACTCCCAAGATTCACTTGGGTCCACACTATAATCTCTCTAGATTACAGCCGAGTTGTTTTACAAGCTCACAACTCAAACTTGTTGTTTTACCGGGTGCACAACGAACCCAGCTGGTTTTAACTCGGGCTTACCAGCACAAAACCCTACACGTTGTTTTTCTTTGGGCTTACAACTAACCCAACACAAGCACTCCGGCTTGTAACGAGGTATACCAACCTCCACTAATTCAATCCACTGATTGAATCAGCAAACAAATAATAATGATAGAGTTTGAATCAAGAAAGTGCTCCCCTTGAGCAAATATACAAATTAAGTACAAAATGATATAAGGTTAGAAAAGCCTGATTGTATTTGCAGATGGTGGATGCTTGGGCTTTCTTCCTTCTTCTCTTCAACTCCTCTAGAAGTGTTGAATCACGCCTCAGCTAGATTCTTGACCGTTGAAGACTTTTGGAGTTGAGATGAAACTTTTTCCTCTTTTGAAAATCCGCCGTTTTGATATTTGAAATGCACTTGGATTTTCTTCTGACTTTTGTGGAATGATGAGAAGGAGTATACGAAACTTTCACTTGGATTTCACTCCTTTTAAAACACTCTTCTTTGAGCTAAAAATTTTTCCACTAAGCTCTGTTTTTCCCTCTTTTCAAATGATATTCTTTTCTCTCTTTTTGATTTTTTCTGGGTTGTTTTGATTTGAAAAGAACTCCTCTATTTATAGAATCTGCAAAAATATATCCGTTAGAGACAGGGAAAAATAGCCGTTATTCAAAATCTTACCGTTGGGGCTGATGTGTCATCGTTAAAAATCGCGCCCAGAATTCGTGGAGTCGACTCGAGCTCTGAGGGAGTCGGCTCGAGGTCGATTACCAAAAATAGAAACATTTTAACCATTGAGGGGTCGACTCGCGAAAACACAAGTGTCGGCTCCTGAAAGTCGGGAGTCGACTCGAGGAAAATGGGGAGTCGACTCGGAAAGTGCTCAAAAAATATGGGTTCTGTTGTTTGAGCGGAGTCGACTTGCACAGACAGGAGTCGGCTCGCAAGAATTCAGGGGTCGACTCTTGAAAAGCAAGGGTCGACTCGAGAAACTCAGGCAAATTGGGGAGTCGACTCGGAAACCCTTGAGTCGGCTCGGGACCGATACAAAAATCAGAAAAATATTCTGATTGACTTTAAAACTTGTCCCAATTAAATTTAAAATATAAATTTGACTTGAATACATTAAATATGAAGTTTATCATGGATTCAAGACATGTTTCAAGAATTCATCGATTGAAATATAATGTATTAAAAATTCTTTTTGAAATCCTTTTGAGCATACAACTTGAAACTTCTTTTTCTAACGGTTCAAAACTCATTTGATATGACCATTAATAGTTCATTCCATTCAATTTGAATAAGCTCAAGGTTTTTGATAAATAAGCACATTGTTTTCTTTAAGATACTCATGGCTTTTGGAAATCATCAAAATCAATAAAGTTGGGGCAATTATGTTTCAATAATTTCTCAACAATCTCCCCCTTTTTATGATGACAAAAACATTGAGTATATGCATTATAAAATTGAAAAAATTTGTGATTCCAAAATCAACTTTTGTGTTCATGGAAAGGCTCCCCCTCAATGAGGTAGCTCCCCCTATGAACCTTAATCTTATAAATCATTCAAAATTTTTCAAAATCAAAAACTTAAGCAATTCCTTTATGAAATTCAATTTATCTTTCCCCTTATATGAAACATATATTTTCTTTTTCTTATTTAATTCTCTCCCCCTTATTTAATTAGGGCAATTAAAAAGATGATGCAATATACAATTAATTCATATAAATCTTCCCCTTTTTTGTAATCAACAAAAAGGTTGAGATGCATCAGAGCATCAAATTGATTAAACTCATTTCGAATTCATTCAGCATCTTAGTTATTAATTGAGTATTGATATATTCAAAATTATATCAATTTAAACATAAGCATTCAAAGATATTCAAGGGTACTCACAATTGAAATAGATAAAAAGTGAAGCATCAAACATTCTCATTACTTCAAAATGAAAGTACATGGAAATGTAAACTTGTACATTGCAATGAAAGTAAATTGACTACATCAAAAGGTTACATGAAAACTTAAAAATTTCTTCTTGTGATTCTATTCAATGATCTACAATTTGCTTCATCCCTTCGCATTGAAGCCTTACATAGTCTTTAAGTTTTTCATCAACAAAAGTACAAGCAGAAGTGATTTTTTCTTGAAGCTCTGCGTTGCATTGTGAGTAAGTCTCCGAATCACCGCAAATGTCCTTAAGCTCTCCAAAGATATTCTTTAAATTTTCACTTAAGGAATCGGTAGATGAGCTAAGAGTGGACTCAATCAATGCAACACGATCACTGAGAGAATACAGTGCTTCTTTTAAGTTCATATACTTATCATTAAATTCATCTTTCAATCTCTTTTCTTGATCACTTAACTCAGACTTGAATAAAGATCGAAGTTGATCCAACTGTGTATCAGAAAAACTAGCAGATGAAACTGTGGAAGACTGTGCAGGATCAATAGTAGGAGCAGGGATAGGATCTGAAGTAGGAGCTGGAATAGACTCTGGAATAGATGAATGCTGAGGAGGCTCCGGAGAAGAATGTCTCAAGGAAGGTCTGGGTGCCTCTGCATCTAAGTCTCTATCCTCAGTAACAGTCTTTCTCTCCCAACTTCCATTTTTCTTAATAAACCCCATGCGATGAATTGTAGCCAAAGTATAATAATCTGTATGTCTTAACTCCTTCTTTGGCTCACAATCACTGAACACAATCCCTTGGCTAAGAAATAATTTAGTCAAAACCATGCCATAGGGTAAGCTCGATTTCTTCTTCCCGCTACAGTCTGCAATATACCAAATCATCATCCTAGGTAAATTGATGGGTTTCCCAGATACAACTGCATCCATGATAAAGATATCTCGTTCAGAAACATAGTCAAACGGCCTGTCTTGGGAAATAAGATCCTGCTGCAAATATTGTGAAGAAGCCTTAGTTCCAATGGTAGTTGACTTGCAAAGACTTCCTCAAATCCTCAAAGTTACGGTTCAAAAGTCGAGTGAGAGCAGGAGACCTATCTTCAGGGGCAAATGTAGATGGTCCAGATAAGGGTAACTTCAAAAGTCTAGAAAGAATGGAGGATGTAATGTTTAAACCGATGCCTCTAACCTTGCTTACTAGGCCATCATCTCCTCTAGATAAATTCTTGTAAAACTCTTTGACCAAAGCAGGATAGGTTGGGCAATCCAAAGAACAAATATATTCAAAACCCATCTCGATTAGCTGCCTTCCAATGATAAATCCTTCATTCTCAAACAACTCGAAATCCACTTTCCTTCCTGTGGTTACAATCCTACTTGCTAGAAGATCTACCTGGGGGGTAGGAGCTGGAGCTGGAGATCACTAGCCGAAGGCGTAGAAGAGGAATCCATTGACGGCTCGCGGACGGGTCGTCGGACGGTCCTTTTTCTCTTCACACCGGCGCCACTCGAGCTTGCTCCTCGGGTTTTAGGTGCCATTGATCTTGAAGGATTGTTTAATCAGAGGTTAATTGAAGTTTGGAGGGTTTTGGGAAAGTTTTGGAGAGGATTTGGAAGATTTTGGAAGAATGAAATGTCCGTCGGGTCGACTCGTGCCCTAAATAAATCGACTGGGACCACGTCGAGTCGACTCGCGCAAAGTGTGGAGTCGGCTCGTGACTAGTCACAGAGCACGGACACGATCTCGAGTCGACTCGCTCAGAGGAGGGGTC